>OY992896.1:19536835-19541835 GCA_963921405.1 Cepaea hortensis
GGTGGTGGTGGTGGTGGTGGTGGTGGTAGTAGTAGTAGTAGTAGTAATAATAGTAGTAGTAGTAGTAATAGTAGTAGGAGTAGTAATAGAGGACGAAGATGCAAAAGAGGAGGCAGAAGAAGACAGACAGGTTAACCTCCTCCATCTTGATTCACAATAAACTTCCCATGCCAGCTGGTGTTAGCTGAAAATAATTCTTCCATATGGCTCGTTAATTAACAATAAGCCTACACATCCGGGCAACCCATTATCCTTCGATTTTATGTCTGCGCTGTGTTCGATGAATGTCACTTGCACAAACACTCGTGATTAGTTCTGGAGCACATTCATTACCATAACTGTTTACAACGGCTATATGTCAACTAAGATACTGTTGATCTGGCGCTGGGAATCACTAAGCCCCACGAGGCAGTAGTTTTCAACCTGTTCGTCACGGCGTCTGGGATGCTATGATAGACGATCACGAGAGCTGTTAGTGGGTGTTGATTTTTATTGTTCGTATTTAATTTGTGTTTTAGGGGTAGTGAACGTGTTTCACAATTCCCCGATATCCAGACAGTTTGGAAGCAGACTGCCTTAATTTGATTTTGATGAATGACCATCGGTAGTTCATAAAGTAATGCCATACTCATCATCATATGCATGCGCCATGCCGACAAGCGTGGGCGGTAATTTCTCGCAATGTTGCACGACCACCAGAGTCGTGGATCAGTTCCGTATTCTTGTCTCGACCATGCCACGTGGCCAAGCCATCCAGATATTTACTTCTCTGTTTTCCCCTAATTGTAAACGCACACCTACTTCATGTGCATCATATTCTTCTTTATGGAAAGTGTCCAAAGTGTATTTTGAGTTATATTTTAATTTTTTTTTTACCTGTAATGATTATATCAAAGAAAAAGTTTACACCAAAACGAGATAACAATAGAAGTGAAAATGTTTAACAAAGCTGATAAATTTAAATACCCAGGGGCAATTATAACACTAGATGGAAGATGCATGACAGAGATTAAGAGCAGAATAAATCAAGCAAAAGCTACATATCAGAAAATTAAAAATATCTTATGGAGTAAGTCATTTTAATTAAATGTAAGGTAACCCGGCAAACACATTCCTGCAGAAGTCAGATGTGTCAGCCGAAATATGCAAATATCCAGCCCTGCTGTAAACAGGCACAACGCAATTACGTCTAGAACAACATTCCGGACGAAAGAAGAAGAAGAAGAAGAAGAAGAAGAAGAAGAAGAAGAAGAAGAAGAAGAAGAAGAAGAATGAAAGGAAGAGATTGCTGAAATGTTACATGGAACCTGTTTTGCTGGGTGGCAGTGAATTGTGGAGAGTGGATGAACAAACTAGGTAGAGCTTAGAAGAGGGGCGATGAGGTTCCTGAGACGAATGTTGCGAATACCTTGGGCTGCCAGAGAAACTAACAACGACTGCATGGATCAGGCTACTGAAACTAGAACATGATATACAACTATAATATGATACACAAATTACTTTTTGGCCATACAGACATTGGAGAACGCCGTGACAACTGGAAAAATCAGTGGGAAAAGAGGCAGAAGCAGACCCAAAAAAAATAAAGATGCATAATGGAATGAGACGATGATATCAAGGAATATCATAACACAGTTGATCTAAAGCACCGAGGATCGAGATCTGGAGAGAAACAGGAACGCCTATATGAAAGTTGCCAGAGCACACGACGAGAATGATAATGATAACCTGTAATTATTGCTACAGATGTCTAAACTGGAGTTTTCTTCACTGAAAAAAAAAAAAAAATTCAAAAATTACATTACAAACTATTGAAAGCACTTCCGCTAAAAAGTTGGACTCAATGTCGAAACCAGGCCATACTTGTTGCTAATGATCGCACAGAAGAGCTGGCGTGTTATTAATGGTTAGGACGTTATACTAACAATACCATGAGCACGGTCGGAGGAGGGATTAATGTCAACTCTCGAAGTTCTTGGCGGGAAAGAAAGCCTAGCTACCTATTCCTCCTTGCATTGAGGCCTAACAAATGTGATGGTTCTCACACTTCACACACCAACAGAAGGTTCCTGCTACGATACTTTTGTTTTCGTTCGCTCACTTTGAACTAAAGAGTGGTCATTTCACGAGCAACTACTTCTAGTGCACCGGACAGATTTTTGCACGCGGATTAGCTGTCCCTATTACCAGTGTCCCTCGCCGTCAGGCGAACCCACTCCGACTTCTGGGGTACTTGTAATTTACATTCCCTAGTCAGGGACGAGAAGTCAGCATTTTAGTCCAACTGACCGATGTAGGGGGTGAACCTCGGCATGAGCACAACGGAAGTTTAAGACCTCAAGCTACAGGACTGTTATGTTATCTCACAGAAGAGCGGTAGAAAGAATATAGTTATGTAACTGGTTAAAAAAAGGTTGAGAACCGCTGGTTTAAGAACAATTTAACGGGGGTATTTATCGGTTATTTGGGAACCTGCGGTCATTTAACTTCTATGTATGCCCCCGGAAATGTTTTTTGGTTTTGTTTTACAAGCATCTAACTCCTGTCAATGCGATAGTAAATATTGGTTTAACAAACAATGTATTTTATTACGGCGGAAAGGGAAAGGGGGGGGGGGATAAAGAGGCGAATTAGGAACATGTCCAGTGATCATCATCATCATCATCATCATCATCATCATCATCATCATCATCATCATCATCATCATCATCGGACCTCTGATGTTGGGGTGGGTTCGTCTGATGGCGAGGGACACTGTTAATAGGGAAAGCTAACACACACGAAAAATTCAGTCCATCACTACTATAAAAATAGTCCGTATGGACTACGCTTGAGTTCAAAAGCAAGCGAGCGAAAAAAAAATCATCATCATCATTATCATCAAGTTTTATCTTCGCACTTACAGTCGGCAGCAGTGATCCTCCATAACCGCCTGTCCTGTGGCTTCACGATGCACTCTTGTCGGTTTCTCCCAGTCTATCACTGGATGGTGTCCACAACCCTCATATAATGTCATCTTCCTCTTGCTCTATTTGATTCCACCTTTGCCTTCAGTATAATTATCTGTGTCTGGAAGAAGAAGAAGAAGAAGAAGAAGAAGAAGAAGAAGAAGAAGAAGAAGAAGAAGAAGAAGAAGAAGAAGAAGAAGAAGAAGAAGAAGAAATGAAAAGGCGATTCCTTTCTCATTCGGTCTACAGTACATCTTACACACGACACCAAGATCATACTAACACCTACTAATAAAAACCAAACCCGAGAAACACGAGAACAAAACATGTGATCTAAGTAGGAGAATCACTGCTTAACTTGCAACGTCTGAAAAGTAATCACACTATCCTATAATTCCAAATAGAACCAACCAGATAATAATGAACAGTTAATTAATAATAGCCTGGCCACGGGCGAAACTGCGTTGAATTAGTTGATACTAAGTAATTGCTGTAGTCCCACTAGTTACAACTGTCACGGCAATCAATCAGCTAGCAGGAGTAAATATTTTGTTTTCCGGCTATATATTGCCAGCATTATCATCATCAGGTGTCATGCCGATGAGCGTGGGTTGTCATGGTTCTCGATCTCATACGATCACCAGCGTTTTGGATCAGGTCTATGTTTTTGTTCCGATTATGCTATCGGGACAAATCATCCAAGTATTTATTTCTCTGCCTTCCTCTGGTTGTTTTCCCCATATATTTTGCCAGTTGTCACTACGTTGTGAAACTTATTTCTCCCCATAATGTGCCCAAAGAATCTTTACTGTCGCTGTCTAATTTCTCAAATCAGTATACTTTTTAAAATTTATTTCTTGTAGAACCTTCTCTATGTTTAATTTGTCCGTTCATTGTATTTATTTTTTTTTGTTTTACTTTCCCCATACACCACATTTCCACGGCCAGTACAAGTGTGCTGTCTACAACAAATGATATTTCTGTGTATTACGTGTAACTTTCTTGCTGTCTTCCAAGTGCTATTTCTGTGTATTACAAGTCCCTCTTCTGCCGTCGCTCAACAATTGATATTTCTGTGCATTATATATTCTCGTCTGTCGTCTCTCAACAAGTGCCATTTCTGTGTATTATATATACTCGCCTGTCGTCTCTCAACAAGTGCTATTTCTGTGTATTATATATACTCGTCTGTCGTCTCTCAACAAGTGCTATTTCTGTGTATTATATATACTCGTCTGTCGTCTCTCAACAGGTGATATTTCTGTGTATTATATATAGTCGTCTGTCGTCTCTCAACAAGTGATATTTCTGTGTATTATATATATTCGTCTGTCGTCTCTCAACAAGCGATATTTCTGTGTATTATATATAGTCGTCTGTCGTCTCTCAACAAGTGATATTTTTGTGTATTGTACATACTCGTCCGTCGTCTCTCAACAAGTGATATTCCTGTGTATTATATATACTCGTCTGTCGTCTCTCAACAAGTGATATTCCTGTGTATTATATATACTCGTCTGTCGTCTCTCAACAAGTGCCATTTCTGTGTATTATACATACTCGTCTGTCGTCTCTCAACAGGTGATATTTCCGTATATTATATATACTCGTCTGTCGTCTCTAAACAAGTGCCATTTCTGTGTATCATATATACTCTTCTGTCGTCTCTCAACAAGTGCCATTTCTGTATATTATATATACTCGTCTGTCGTCTCTCAAAAGTGCCATTTCTGTGTATTATATATACTCGTCTGTCGTCTCTCAAAAGTGCCATTTCTGTGTATTATATATACTCGTCTCTCAACAAGTGCCATTTCTGTGTATTATATTTACTCGTCTGCCGTCTTTCAACAAGTGATATTTTTCTGTATTCTATATACTCGCCTGTCGTCTCTCAACAAGTGCCATTTCTGTGTATTATATATACTCCTCTGTCGTCTCTCAGCAAGTGCCATTTCTGTGTATTATATATACTCGTCTGTCGTCTCTCAGCAAGTGCCATTTCTGTGTATTATATATACTCGTCTGTCGTCTCTCAAAAGTGCCATTTCT
>OY992896.1:19549335-19576835 GCA_963921405.1 Cepaea hortensis
CAGGGGTGATTTAACGGCGGCCACCGTCGCTCCCCAAGACAGTTCCAGGTACTAATTTTAAGCTGGTTCGTTCTGAGACCACAGATCAATTTTAAAAATCTGCAGCGATGTGAGTTCGAACCCTTGATTCCCGGGTCGGATGGCGAGCGTCTGGCCACAACGCTACCTCAACTGCCACTGACAAGGTACGAGGCACGAAGTTAGAAAATAAGTTACCTGCCCTTCACAGGGCGTCGCAATCAACGCAACCATTTATTGCTTGTTTGTGATTTTCTAGTTTGTTTTACGTTCAGTGTCATTACTAATTTTGCGTTCAGTGTGATTATTAGTTTTACAGTGTCATTGCTAGTTTTACGTTCAGTCCCATTACTAGTTTTACGATTAGTGCCATTACTAGTTTTACGTTAAGACCTATTAATAGTTTTAAATTCAGTATCATTGCTAGTTTTACGGTCAGTGTCATTATTTTTAATTACTGAATTTGTATTTCAGAATTATTGCACGCTATTATATTTTGAGCAACGTACCTTCTAGGTGTGTTGCTGTGGTGGTTAGGGCATTGCGTTGACAATGCCACGAACACGGTCGGCTGAGGGTTTGATGCTTGCTCACGACGTTCGCTGAGGGAGGAAAAAAAACCTAGATTGCTATTCCTTTGTGTTTTCATATTACAAAATGCCATGGTGCTAACACTTTATAAACCCACAGCACGTTTCTGCTAGGGGAATCTAAAAAAAAAAAAACCAAACAAACAACCGTATCTACAAACTTTATTTAACAGTTTCAGTGGCAAAGAAAAAGTAGATTTGGACCTAACAAAAATGGATGGCGGAAAATGGGAAGAAGGGGTGTGTCACAGTTATGACTTAAAAGTTGTTAAAACAGCACTACTATCAACTTCGCTGCGCTCTTTTGCATCGTATCTACTGCAAACGACATTTAAAAAAATGTCAATTGGCGAAGATACATACCGATCGCTGTTTTGGGCTGTGAGCTAGATTATGGTAATACTGATGTGGTGAAGGCTCTCAAGGATTGAGTGGAAGGCATGGCAAACCAAAGGACCTACACTTTGGTTCGTTCCACAGCGAGAGAGAAGTGAGTCTGGGCGATACTCAACGTGTAGAGGAAAACACGGGAGAATTTCAGTCTGACTGCCACTGGCACCATGGGGGACGGAATCTCTTCGTTAACCACTGACAGCACATACACAAAATCCTAAGTATTGATTGGTACTAATAGAAACAGAAGAAAGAAGTAGAGATTAGACGACACACTAGAAAAAGGAATTGGAAGCTATAATGGTTCAGTCGCCCAGCTATTGATTTGAGTGCGTGGAGCGACACTGTGAGCTGTGGATCTCATGCGCAGTGCTTTTACATCTGTCCACGGTTGTTTGTATAGTGAACTGCATGTTCAGGAAAATGACGGCCTGTCAATTGCTGAACTAGTTTTCTAGTGACTGCCGCTTCCATCAAGGATGTATTTTTCGTGGCGGACTTTTGTGTTGGCATTCTGGCAAGTATACCTGTGCAGGCTGTTGGTTTTTCGAGACTCCTGTCTGGTCCATTGCTCACATGGAGCAGTGAGGAGTATTTTATGTGATATTCACTGGTACAAGAACGGAGCATTATGGGGGGACTCTTTGTCATGAAGTTGGAACCGCGACTAACTAACTAGCTTGGAAGCTATATAGCTATTACACCAGCATTCGAACCGGTCATCTCCACATGACGACAGCGCCTCGCTGCAGGAACAAAGTGTACTTCAATGCAAGGCCAACTCGACACCCGTGGAAAGGTGTCATCATTATCCAGGTCTTACATCCACCCGAACCCACAACGATGGAAATTGGACGGAATTCGTATCTAACCATTTAGGTAGAATATACGTTTTTAGTTTGGTTGTCCCTTTCAGTTGACAAAAGAAGAAAAGTCGGCTCTGGTGCGAAGTGGTTAGTTACTAATACAATTCGTAATCCCGCATACCGTGTTCGAAACACAGCTGCGGGCTATTTGTAAAGCAGACCGGCTTGCGTTGGTTGCTTCATACAAAGATTTATGTGCTGGTCGTTCAGAAAGCAATGGCAAGATACTTGAAAGTAAAATTGCCAAGAAATAACAAACAACCCAAAAATGTTGGGGTTGACTGTGATGTCCTGTACAAGATATGCAACTAACTAACAGTTGAAAGAACCGGCGATGTGGCTTTGGGGATTATGAGACTCGCAGTTTCATAATTCCCCGTTATACATTTATTTAAATGCGTAGTTGCATGATTTCTTGATTTCTGTGGTACGCCTCCTGGCTGGTTGCCTTCGTCCTCGGCACCTTTCCTTTACTAGAGTAGACTGTGGTCTTACTTGAGTTTAGATATGTATATATGTACACTCGCGTCTGCTCATGTATGTACGTACTAGAGCATTGTGGTTTTTGTAACGGCGCTAGAGACTCACAGCCGCCCCTTCTCTGTTAGTTAAAACAGTTCTGCCAAGTGACGACCAGGAGCTGGACTTTTGCTGCCAGAGGTGATGAATGCACAAGCCGGGGTATTGTGCAAGATTTGGCGCTCACTCCAACTGTGCGCTCCTGCTATATAACAACAATTTGAAATCCCCCGTTATGTGAAGTCGAGGGTTCGAAATCAGGCGCAGGCCACGTGGAAGCAGACCGCGATGTGTTGTTATCGATGGTATAAGGTGTCGACCGTTCAGAAAACAATGGCAACCTACTGAAAAAAATAAACATCTAGTTAAGCACAAACAGCCAATAAATGCTGGGGTTGATTGCAACGTCTTGTAAAGGACATGCAACTAACATTAACAGCAGAAAGTGACGAATCACGCGTATTAATATCCCAAATGCAATGCTGCTGTTTCTTGATTTCTTTTTCATTCGTCAATTCTCATTTGTTCATAAAATTCGAATGTTGTCACTGATATTTTACACGATTCCTTGCAGTTTCTATGAAAAACGTGGAAAGCGTCGAGCAAGAAAGATTTAGCGGCAAACAGCTGATAACAGAGCAAACTGTAAAAACCAGCTTGTAAACAGAGAACATATAAACATCGATGTCTTCTGGTCATTGATCTAATTTGGAGTGACAGTGAACATTTCAGCTCGGAGCGGCACGGACTTCTGTGTAGCGTGAATCCACAACAAAGAATGATTAACGCTGAAGATATAATGGTAAGTTTATAGTAACAGATTCAGTTCCAAACATAAAAGTAGGTTTGGGCCAAACATGATACACCATCACATGAACGAGTACGAGGGGTCTTCAAATGAAAACCTTAAAATGCGATAGAAATTGCAGTAACCATGCCGTCGTCGTGTAACCTGTCAATATTGTTGTTAAGGATGCCGAGAGGGTTAAGGACGTGACATCATGGTGTAGGCGAAAACGGTGATGTCATAAGGACAGTTTAAAGATGGTCGCCCAACTTTTGACATGCACCAAAGCAGGAGCAGGGTTCTGTTATCCGTTGGAACCTAAAGAAATTCACCTGCAAATGAAAGTCCTGTATGGTGATGCATGCCTGTCAGTCCAGCAAGTGTATGAGTGGAGTAGGAAGTTTCAACACGGCGTGACTTAATGTGAGAGACTGTTCACGAATGGGTCAGGCACATCAAGTAGTGACACCAGAGAGATGTTTCTATAGGAATCCAAGCACTTTATCGGCGCTGGAGTGGTGACTACATCGAACAATGATACATTTGTTCTTTACTTTTTCAGAATATATTACCCCACCCCCTCCTGAAAAAAATTGGTTTTTAGTTGAAGCCCCCTCGTATTATAATGTGAATTTCCGTTCATTGAGCACCATGACCTTAGTATAGCGATATATCGTCCTTCTGTCTTAATGGGAGATCACATTTGGCGATATGTTATCAGATATCACACCTTGGAAAGATAAAAATAATTTTATAGTAAACATGGTGTACAATCAAATCAAGAAACATTATAATGTGAATTTGCATTAATTGAGCATTAAAATTGAAGAAGATATCACGAAACGAAACAAATAATATGATGACCCTATTATGACGATATGCCGGCTTCCTGGCCTAGAGGTTAGCGACTTTTCTCCGTAATCTAGTTTACTCTCGTAAGTAATATGACGACGGTGAGAATCAGCAGTGGTTCCAATTGCGTCGGTAACTTATGGGGTATGTGAGCCGGCCACTCAGAAAGCAATGGCAAACTACTGAGCGTAATCTTGTCAAGAAATCAACAATCAGCTGAAAGATGCTGATGTTGATAGCGATATCCTGTAAAGGATATGCAAAAAAAAAAAAAAAAAAGCAAGCCAAATGGTTTGGCCATGCAATTAGGTTATTTGGAAGGGGTCTGATTTCCTGCCTTTATATCAGTTATCAGTTATCAATTATCAGTTGGGGTATCTTCGTTGCACTCCGGACATGTCCATAGGTGCTCAGATCCTCCCCCAGCATATTCATCAGCGTCCGGTGGCTAATAGTGCCAGTTCTGTGTTGGTTGACGAGGCGCTTTGTTTTCCCGATGTACCTCTCGCGTCTGGCTGTACCGATTCTTACTCCCAGGTCTTTCATCCTGGACAGCGATGTGGAATCACTGACGTCAAAGTCCTCTGTTCTCGCCATATCTTTAAGGACGTTAATAACATCGGCACGATCCATGGGCTGGCCATCTACTGGGGGCGCAGAGCCAGCCAGTTTGTCAGCTCGTTCATTTCCCTCGACTCCCGCATGTCCCGGGACGAAGATGAAGGTGACTTTACGGACAACAGACTTCCGCAGCGATTCAGTCCACTGTCTACGTACAGATCCAGCTTCGACCTTCTGAATCATGCTCATTGAGTCACTTAGTACACACACGTTGGTATAATGCTATGATTCCAGCCATATGAAAGCCTGTGTAACTGCCATCACCTCCATCGTCATGCTGCTCGTGGTCATAGAGTGGGCACCACTGGATTCTTGCACGGTTCGGCCCGCTGAACGGGCTGTAAAAGCCCACGCACTTCTCTGCTGCTTTACAACAGATCCATCTGTATAGATGAGCACTTCGGGGCTATCTGAGTGTTCATAGATGAGCGCGTTAACCTCTGCATTGACAGCGGCAGGGTTCTGCTCTCTGCACCGTCTGTCGAGTGTGATAATGCAGGAGAAAGTGCACTTAAAAGCTGGAGGCACCGGCACCCATTCCTTGCCGGGGTTGATACTGGTAAGACTGCAGACCTGTCTGACGACATCTTCCGCCCGACCCATCCATGATTTGCCCCTCTTTAGCCTGTCACCCTTTTCTCTGAATATAGCGTCATGCAGAGGGTGGTGCTCATCTGCACTTATTTTTAAGTATGCACGAGCTCTCCAGATCTTGATCCTGTGTTCCATTGTCGGGAGGTCAAGGAGGTATCTCATTGCTACACAGCTGGTGTCTCTCGTGCAGCCCAAAATGATGCGCATGGCTTCGTTTTGTACCTTTTCAAGTCTTCCAATCTGTGTAGGGCTGACAGTGAGGATGGCCAGGGCATACTCGATGCGTGAAAGCACAAGTCCTTGGAACAGAAGTATTAGCAGTCTTTGCTCGATATTGGCAGTCGCCATGACTCTCATTGCTGACAAACCTTTTCGAGCCTTCGTTATGACATAATCGACATGATATCTGAAGGACAGACTACGATCAAGCCTCACGCCAAGATATGTCATTGACTGGGTTCTACTCAAACTGCTCCCATCCATTCTTACTGCCGGCAGGTCTGTTTTCACAATATGGTTGTTTAGTGAGAACCATGTAACCGTTGCCTTTGCAGGGTTGACAAGGGCAACGGCATCAGCACACCATGAGGAAATTCGATCTAGTTCGCCCTGCATATCATTGGCAACCGCCTGTCTATCTCGACCCTGTCGATACACGAGGATGTCGTCAACGAATGAGAGAGTCCTACCCCTCCCGTCCAACTGTTGTTCAGTGATCGGCACCGTATACACATTGAATAGTACTGGTGACAGTGGTGAACCCTGCGGCAATCCTGGACATATCGTTATCGGCTCAGAAGACCAACTCCCGCATCTTAGCACTACCTTCCTTTGGAGCAGAACTGCAGCTATCCATCGTACAAGGTGAGGGTGCACTTTCAGTCTGAGGAGGGTTTGCATCAAGTGCTCGAAAGATACTCTGTTATATGCGTCCTCTAAGTCTATGGCGGCCGCACATGTCTCTTCTCTGACCTGAAATCCTTCGTAAACATCTTGAGCAAAGACCGCCGCATTCAGCCATGACTCTTTGTTGCGTCTGTATCCTCCAAGTGTGGGCGGGAAGCAGCCAAGCTGTTCCAAGCCACAAGCAAGTCTGTGTGCTACAATTTTCTCCAGTAGCTTGCCAACAGTATTCTGCATCGTAATGATTCTGTAGCCGCTTATCTTGGAATGGTCTTTGTTCGGTTTTGGCAGCGGCAGCAAGTAGCTGTGTAGCCATTCTTCTTTGACCTGACCCCTCTGGATACTGGTGTTGAATTCTCTGGCCAGTTCTTCCATGTCATGATCCGATATCACCAGTAGGTCACCATATCGGATGCCGTCTGGGCCTGGGGCGGTGTTAGGTGATTTCTTGAGCATCGCACGCAATGTCTCAGCTGTGATTGTCCATTCTTCGTCTGTCCCGACCCCCTCGCACAACTGAGAGAGTGTCGTTGTGGTCCTCTGTCTGGCGGGCTCGTCTTTCTGGTCAGTCTGTTCTATGTAGCGTGCAAGAAGGGCCTTACCTTTATCCGCATCCGACTTTTTCCATGCCAGGTCTGTGCCTTGAAAGTCTGGAATACCCCTACGTTGTGCAGCACCGTTCATGCTCTTGTGGAGGCGCCAGAATGTCGTAAGAGATCGCTCGGAGCACACCTTCCTGCAGAACTCGTCCCATTTCTCGGCATTGGCCTGTTTGGCGCAGGATTTGAATAAAGTCATCGTCCTATGGACCTCAGTCTTCAGGTTCGCTAACTCAACCTGTGGCATGTTAGCCTTTCTGGCCTTTTGCCAGTCTTTGACAGCTTGCCTCTTTCCCAGCCATGCCTTCTCGACCTCTCCATTCCACCATGGTGGCTGCAACCATCTTTCTTGTCTCCTGCGGGAGGAAGTTAGTTTCCTTCTTTTGATCCTGCCTTTATATGTTACTATATTATAAGTATCTTCCATGCATAGTCTGGTCATGTTGATTAACTTCCTTGGTATTCAAAATTCCTGCATAATAATAATAGTAATAATAATAGTAATAGTATTACCAATAGTAGTAATAGTAATAATACTAGTTGAACTAGTAATATTAGTAATAATAATAGTATTAATTATTATAGTAATAATATTATTATTATAATAATAATTAATATTATGTTTTGGGCATGTTATGAGAAGAAATGACTTGGAAAACTTGGTGACAACTGGCAAGATTGAAGGGACGAGACCAAGGGGAAGACCGAGAAGTAAATACCTGGATGGCTTGGCCACGTGGCATGGTCGAGACAGGAACACGGTGCTGATCCACGACTCTGGTGATCAAGTGAGATGGCAGAACATGCTTATCGGCATGGCACATGATGGATGGATGGATTATTATTAGTATTAATAATAATATTAATAGTGACATTAATAATAGTAATTACAATAGTAATAATAATAAAAACAATAATAGTTGTAATAATAGTAGTAATAATAACAGTAATAATAATAGTAAAATAATAGTTATAATAATAGTAATAATAATAGTAATTATAACAGTAAAAATAATAGTAATAATAACAGTAATAATAATAGTAAAATAATAGTAAGAATACTAATAAAATAATAGTAATAATAATAGTAATAATAACAGTAATACTAATAGTAAAATAATAGTAATAATAATAGTAACATAATAGTAATAATAATAGTAATAATAATAGTTTTAACAATAGTGTTAATAATAGTAATAATAACAGTAATAATAAAAGTAAAATATTAGTAATAATAATAGTAATAATAATAATAATAATAGTATAAAAATAATATTATTAATAATAGTAATAAGAGTAATAATAAAAGTAATAATAATTACCACATTAATAGTAACAGTGAGAGCCGCTGGGACGTAGTGGCTAAACGCTGGACATCCGGACTGGTGATCATAGGTTCGAATCCCCATTGAGGCGGATGTTTACATTTGGACTGGTCTCCCAGGTCAGCCCAGGTAAACAAGAGTACCAGGAAATGTAATGGGAAAAAAAAGGCCGAACCACCCACCATACAAATATATGTCTAATGCCTGAACTACTCACCATGTGCTCAAAGGGCATAGGGTGTATAAAAGGGGTCGTTTACTTATTTACTGACTGACTGACTGACTGACTGGCTGACTGACTGACTGACTGACTGACTCACTCACTCAATCACCCACTCGTTCACTCACTCAATCACTCACTCACTCACACATCCACGCACCCACCCACCATTCCACTCACTCACTTACGTACTACTACTACTACTACTACTACTACTACTACTACTACTACTACTACTACTACTACTACTACTACTACTACTACTACTACTGCTGCTGCTGCTGCTGCTGCTACTGCTGCTGCTGCTGCAACTACTACTACTACTACTACTACTACTACTACTACTACTACTACTACTACTACTACTACTACTACTACTACTACTACTACTACTACTACTTGTACTACTACTACTACTACTACTACTGCTGCTGCTGCTGCTGCTACTGCTGCTGCTGCTGCAACTACTACTACTACTACTACTACTACTACTACTACTACTACTACTACTACTACTACTACTACTACTACCACCACCACTACCACCACCGCCGCCGCCGCCGCCACCACCACCACCACCACCACCACCACCACCACCACCACCACCACTACTACTACTACTACTACTACTACTACTACTACTACTACTACTACTACTACTACTACTACTACTACTACTACTACTACTATTTCTACTACTACTACTACTACTACTACTACTACTACTACTACTACTACTACTACTACTACTACTACTACTACTACTACTACTCCTTTAGTCACAGAGAAGCCGCAGTTGTGCAGTGACTTGTTCGCTTGCCTACCAACCTGACGTTCATGTGTTCAAATCCCCTCAATGTGGGATTATTTTTCTCCTTAACCTCGTCGTCTGGGTCAATACAGCCTGAACTTGGTACCAATAAAAATTCTGGAAATTAAAGGCGGACGGCGTGATATTTCCTACACTATCTATCGAGTGTCCGCTGGTCTAAACATCTGGATCTATATAATTATATCTCATGGCGTGAACAGGGAACGTTTCCTTTTAACATTTTACATTAAGTTTTCGCTTTGCATTGCACTTCTTATTTAGTTCGCTGGATATTTGTCTATACTGCAATTTTGTCTCTTATGCGAATTTAACGGTCTTTTCTTTAGTTCATTCAGTGGTCGATAGAGTTTATCAACTTTTGCTTCCATATAATGAAAGAAGAAAATATAGAAGCCATCAAATTAGCCCCATTGAACAAATCACCAGGACAAGATGAAATACCAAATGAATTAATTAAAGCAGCAAGAGAAGTAGGAACAACATGGCTACATAGACTATTCAACCACGTTTGGGTAGAACAACAGACACCACGAGACCGGGGAAACGCCATAATTATCCCAATTTGGAAAAACAAATGCAGCAAAAGAGACTGCACACAATACAGAGGCATTTCACTGTTGAGTCATACTGGGAAAATATTTTGCAAAATTCTTGAAAAAAGATTACGAACTATTATAGAACCCCAGCTAAGCGAAACACAACTTGGATTTATGAATGCACACTCGCCGTTTTTGCTCTTAGACAACTTATAGAAAAATCAAACGAATTCAATGAAACACTCTACTTAGCCTTTATCGACCAAGAAAAGGCATTTGATAGAGTAGATATAAATAAGCTGTGGGAAATCCTTAACAATATGGAGTGAGTACACATCTAACAAACCAATATAGAAGCTTATCCAACAACAGTGAATGCGTAGTGAGAGCAACTGGAGGACACTAAGAATCCTTCACTATAAGATCCGGAGTACGACAAGGTTGTGTCCTGTCCCCTCTTTTATTTATAACATATATAGACAACATATGTAAAGAAACAAGCCAAAGACCGCAAGAACACCGCATGACGAGAACACAGAAGAAGAACCATCTGCAAATCTAACCATTAAAGAACTCCCGTTTACTGACGACCAAGTATTAAATGCAAAATCAGAAGCTGAATTACAAGACCACATGAATAGTCTAAATGAAATGTGTAGGGAACATAACATGAAAATTAGCACAAGTAAAACAGAGGTATTGACTATAACTAAAAAAAGAAAAAGCAACAACAATTCACCTAAATGAATATCCCTTGAAACAAATAAAGAATTTCTTCAAGTACCTAGGAAGTTTAATATTATCAAATGGCAAATCAGAAGACGAGATCGAAAATAGATGCAATAAGGCAAATCAACTCACTGGACAGATGGCACCAATACTAAAGAACAAACATGTATCAATAACTACTAAGAAAGCACTTTACAACACAATCTTCCTACCAACTCTGTGCCACCAATGCCAAACCTGGACAATGACAGAAAAAGAGAAAAGAAAAATCACAACAACAGAAATGAGATTCCTGAGAAGAATACTCAACGTATCAAGAAGAGATAAGATCAGAAATGAAGAAATCAGGACTAAAGTGGGGGTTATAGCTGTGCCGGTCTCTCTGGCCGAGGGGTTACAACACTTTCTACGTAATCCCGTTTATCACGCAGAGTCTCGTAGAGGCCGAGAACTGGGAGCGGTTCGACCCCCGCTGGTGACTTGCGGGATAACTGAGCCGGCCGCTCAGAAAGCAATGGCAAACTACTGAGCGTAATCTTGCCAAGAAATCAACATACAGCTGAAAGATGCTGATGTTGACAGCGATGTCCTGTAAAGGATATGCAAAAAAAAAGCAAGTCAAATGGTTTGGCCATGCAATTAGGTTACCAACTAACAGTATACCACAACAAGCAATGATGTACAGACCAGAGGGAAGCAGAGGAAGAGGCCGACCACGTAAACGATGGAAGCCGGGAATAACAGAGTCCATGGAAATATCAATACATGAAGCCCATAATCGGGCACTCTCCCGCTGTTTAAACTTCACCTCGACACCGCTAGGTACAAGAGGAACATGATGAGATGAGATGCTTCTATAGGCCAGAAGTCTTCCCTTCGCTTGAAATTAACTGCAATCTTACCTCTAGTATGAATTTAACATCTTTGGTGTTTTAGCTCTCTCTGTGGCCCAAAGAGTGTATCTTTCACTTTTGTTTCTCTAATCGAGAAGGTTGGCCTAGATATGCCGTATTTGATTTGCGTTTATTTCGGTGGTTTGAGACGTCGGCCAATTCAGAAAGCAATGGCAAAGTACTACACGTAAAATTGCCTAGTATATTACACACTGCCACTCATGCCTTTGTTGACTGCCACGTCATATAAATGACATTAAACTAGCTTTTCTTAACTAAACATAACAACAAACGCATATAAGTCATTTCTGCCTATGGGATGATGTTCTCTACAAAGAGGAACTCTCTCTCTCTCTCTCTCTCTCTCTCTCTCTCTCTCTCTCTCTCTCTCTCTCTCCCACTCTCTCTCTATCTTTCTCACCCTTCCCTTATAGTGACAGAAAGACTTGCTTATGCCGACAGTAGCGAAGGTACTGGTAGGGTGGCCCACGTCAAGGGACAGGAACCATACAAAGGTTCTGTTCTGGTGTATCTGTTGAAGTAGTGACCTTCACCGTGTTCAATATGATCCTTATGAACAAGACTACGCTCTAGCAAAGTGCTAATAGTGAGGGAGGGAGAAGGGGGATACGTGAAAAAAACCCCAGATTAAAATAATGAAAAAAATAATTAAGTTGACAGCTACAAGACCAGAACGAATATTGCACGCTGTAAGTACAGGGTGTTTGTAAATTCTCACTGCAATTTGTATGTAGAACAGTTGTATGTTGGAGAGTATGTTTTCCGTCTGCAGGACAAACATACTCTCCAACAAATAGATGTTCTACGTACAAAGTGTAGTGAGACTTTACAAACACCCTGTATTAGACAATTGTACGTGTGATTCATGGGGAGAATTAACCACATTCCTGAGAATTATGAGATGAGGAAAAGATGCTGGCACTGGAGAGGCCACACATAGAGAAATCATATTAGTGGTGTACTTGAAATTCCTTCCTCCTTAAACCAACAGGGGAAACATATATAGATGGAAACTTAAAATACACGGAGAGGAGAATGAAAACAGATGAATAATAGGGAGACGAGATTGGGGGAGCTGCAAGAGACATGAGAGGATAGTAGGCTTGGAACGAGGTATTCCATTGGGGTATAATAGGAAGAAGAAGAAGAAGAGGAAGAAGAAGAAGAAGCAGAAGCAGAAGAAGAAGAAGAAGAAGAAGAAGAAGAAGAAGAAGAAGAAGAAGAAGAAGAAGAAGAAGAAGAAGAAGAAGAAGAAGAAAAAGAAGAAAAAGAAGAAGAATTTTTTTTTGAATAATAAAGTGGAAAAAAGCCACACAACAATGTTTAACTGCGAAAAATTGTAACGTTAACTTAAACATTTCAAGCTCATAAAAGAAATAACATCCACATTTACCATGCCACTAGCAAACAGAATGTAACAAACAGCACTTTAAACAGTGTCACCAACCGTTAATGGCGAAAGATAACAGGGAGACGCAATTACCTTATCGCGAGCATCGCATCTTTAATCAATCCGATTTGAAATATCATACTTAAGCTGTTGCTCTCAACGTTGTTGACTGATTCTGAAGCTTTTAAATGAAGTGTATTTACAAACTGCGTGGACAGCTTTTTTTTTCCCAAGGGGTAGCCGGGATAGTTCGTTGGCTAGAACTCCTGCCTGCCAACCCGCGTGGTCAAGATTTCGAATCTTATCGAAACCAAGAGAGAAGATAATGGATAGTTTAGCATCATTTCATCGAGGAACATCTACATCACAAAGGGAGACATCTACATCACAAAGCGAGACATCTACATCACAAAGGGAGACATCTACATCACAGAGGGAGACCAAGAGATTAGGTGATGGACAGTTTAGCATCGTTGCATCGAGGAACATCTACATCACAAAGGGAGACATCTACATCACAGAGGGAGACATCTACATCACAGAGGGAGACCAAGAGATTAGGTGATGGACAGTTTAGCATCGTTGCATCGAGGAACATCTACATCACAAAGGGAGACATCTACATCACAAAGCGAGACATCTACATCACAAAGGGAGACATCTACATCACAGAGGGAGACCAAGAGATTAGGTGATGGACAGTTTAGCACCGTTGCATCGAGGAACATCTACATCACAAAGAGAGACATCTACATCACAGAGGGAGACATCTACATCACAGAGGGAGACCAAGAGATTAGGTGATGGACAGTTTAGCATCGTTGCATCGAGGAACATCTACATCACAAAGGGAGACATCTACATCACAGAGGGAGACATCTACATCACAGAGGGAGACCAAGAGAGAAGATGATGGACAGTTTAGCATCGTTGCATCGAGGAACATCTACATCACAAAGGTAGACATCTACATCACAGAGGGGGACATCTACATCACAAAGACAGGCAAATAGATCGACTTCATAGCACCGGGTTTTATCCCATATGGCTCGGTATTTTTCAGCTGGGCACTTTGTCGAAAGCACGAACTCAATAGCTCCAGCGACGGTATCGAACCGATAACCTTCCGAGCGCGAGGCAGGCAGCGTTACAACTTGGCCACGGCGACCCCATTTGTTTCACCAATGACTGGGTGTACATGAGGCATAAAACTGTGGTGGTGTTTGTCCATTAAGTATAATGATGACCATTAATTTCATCCAGTAGGGTTGAAAGTGTGGAGCCGTGGATTCTAAGATGGCTGATAAGGCCTATTTTGGCTCGAAATGTTCTTTGACAATGTGGACAACGAATGCTTGACGCTCTAGGAGGATTTTGCAGTGGATTTTGTGTCCAGTCGTTTTTTTTTTAAAACAGCTCTTGCAGTCCTGTTTGCTTCGCAAGATGCCATTGGATGAAGAATGACTTGTGCGATGAAATTGATTTTAATAGGGAAGATCTGCGCAATTCGTCGACCACACTCTCTCGCCTGAGTCCATCTGTATCCAGTGGCAAGACAAGTCAAACCGACTGGAGACGAAAACAGGTGTAGTGGATGACCAGGACGCTCTACGTGCCTTGCCGTGCTAATTACGTTCCACAATAGAAAGCTGCGGTCAAACTAACACCATAAGGCAAGGGCTATTAGAAGAATAAGATGGCTAGTTTGATACTGATCACATAAACTTAGTGCTGTTTGGTCAACATAAGATATAGTCCTAGTACCACGCTACAAAATGGCCAAGGTGTCAGAATATTCACTTGGCACACGGAGAGGCATATGTTCGCTTCTACTAATGCTTAGAGTTTTATAATAAAATCCAGGCCTCAACACTTCAAGGCAACTGCCTTGGCTTGCGATTTTATTCTTCGGTAACGAAAAACATTCTTTGAGATGTAGCTATGAAAACAAACCAAAACCATCCTCATTCTGCCATGGTTGCTAATAAACTAAGCCCTTGACCTTTCTTTCATATTTTGAAACAGGAGAGTTGTCAGCCGTTGCCGGATTTGTTCCAGACGAAATAGCTCAAGATTCGACGACATAACCCTATAAAATACTCCCGTGTGTTGCAGGGGCCCATAAGGGAAGCAAATAATAGCAACACTGTAGCTTACCACGCATGTCGTAAGAGGCGACTAAGGAGGCTTGATGGTTCCGTCGCCCTGCTACTGAGTGAGTGCGTGGCGCGACACTGTGAGCTGTGAGTTTCGTGTGAAATGCTTTTGAATCTGCCCAAGGTCTTTTGGAATGTGACTGCATGTTCGGAGTGATGGCAGATGGCTATGTCCCAGAGTTGACCGGTTTTTGCCTTATGCAGAAATGCGTGGCTGCTGGGCTTCTGGTTGACTGCCACTGCCATCGACGATGAACTGTATTTCGTGGACTGTGTGGGTGAACATCTAGGAAACATCCAGATGGGAAAATGACTGCCGATTCCATCAGAGATAAATTGGGTGTTTCGTGGGGGACTATTGTGTTGACATTCTGGCGGCAGTATTATGCACAGTGTATATGTGCGGGCTGTTGTTTGTCGAGACTCCTGTCTTTTCCACTTTTCACATTGGGCAGTGGGGAGCGTTTTGTGTGATATTCACTGGCACAGGAACGGAGCATAATGGGGACGACCCGTTGCTGTGAAGTTGGAACTGTGACTAACTAACTAACTAACTAACTAACTAACTAACCCTATAAAATAACTACTGGAAATGATAAGAGAAAAGTAATGGCTGCGGTCGTTGTAAAACTGACAACATTGTCGTGTGTATGCTTTCCGGTAATCGAAAATATAGACATATGTCGCAAAGTTGTCTAAGACTTAGACTGAAGGTCAAAATTTGGGCTTGGTAAAGTTTATCACAGTTTTTGTTTCGTTTTGTTCTAGTTTTTGTTTTAATCAGTCTTTTTATAGCCGGGTGCTTGCGAAAACATTTGTGCAGTAGGCTTTAACTGCACGTGAGGAGGCAAAGAGATGAAGAAAATGGGGGGGGGGGGGGATAAAGAGAGGGATGGATAAAAAAAAACAAACATATAGGGACTCAGAGAGGGAGAGAGACAAAGACAGGAGACAGAGAGACAGGGAGACAGAGAGACATATATATATATATATATATATATATATATATATATATATATATATATATATATATATATATATATATAAAGAGACAGAGACAGGAAGCAGAGAGTCATGGAGACAGCTATGGAAAGAGACAGAGAGATGAAAAGAGAGACAGAGAGATATAGAAAGAGGCAGTGAGATATAGAAAGAAACTGAGACGGGAGGCAGGGAGACAGGGAGACAGCAAGATATAGAAAGAAACTGGGAGATATAGAAAGAGACTGGGAGATATAGAAAGAGACAGAGATATATAGAAAGAGAAAGAGAGATATAGAAAGAGACAGAGAGATATAGAAAGAGACAAGGAGATATAGAAATAGACAAGGAGATATAGAAATAGACATAGATATATAGAAAGTGAGAGAGAGATATAGAAAGAGACAGAGAGATATAGGAAAAGACAGAGTGATATTGGAAGAGACAGGGGGATATAGGAAGAGGCAGAGAGATATAGGAAGAGGCAGAGAGATATAGGAAGAGGCAGAGAGATGAAAAGAGAGACTGAGAGATATAGAAAGAGCCAGAGACAGGAGACAAGGAGACATAGAGATATAGAAAGAGACAGAGACAGGAGACAAGGAGACATAGAGATATAGAAAGAGCCAGAGACAGGAGACAAGGAGACATAGAGATATAGAAAGAGACAGAGACAGGAGACAAGGAGACATAAAGATATAGAAAGAGACAGAGACAGGAGACAAGGAGACATAGAGATATAGAAAGAGACAGAGACAGGAGACAAGGAGACATAGAGATATAGAAAGAGACAGAGACAGGAGACAAGGAGACATAGAGATATAGAAAGAGACAGAGACAGGAGACAAGGAGACATAGAGATATAGAAAGAGACAGAGACAGGAGACAAGGAGACATAGAGATATAGAAAGAGACAGAGACAGGAGACAAGGAGACATAGAGATATAGAAAGAGACAGAGACAGGAGACAAGGAGACATATAGATATAGAAAGAGACAGAGACAGGAGACAAGGAGACATAGAGATATAGAAAGAGACAGAGACAGGAGACAAGGAGACATAGAGATATAGAAAGAGACAGATGAAAAGTGAGACGGAGAGAAATACAAAGAGACAGAGACAGGTGGCAGGGAGACAGTGAGACAGAGATATAGAAAGATACAGAGAGATGGAAAGAGAGACAAAGACACAGAGCCAGTGAGAGAGAGGGAGAGAGATAGGGATGGGGGAGGGAGAGTGACAGACGTGGATGTAAAAAGGGAGAGTAAGAAAGACAGAGAGTCATAGACTGACAGAGATAGAGAGGGGTAAAGGTAGTGAGAGAGAGAGATAAAGAGACACAACAAGAGACAGAGAGTGATTCAGAGAAATCCATAGAGACATGGCGATGGAGAAGAAGAAGGAAAAATGTGGTAACACACACATAACTAAGAGAGGGGGAGAGAGAGAGAGAGAGAGAGAGAGAGAGAGAGAGAGAGAGAGAGAGAGAGAGAGAAAGTAGAAAGTCAGGATGTGAAAAACAGACAGAAAAATAGGAAGTAAGGGGAACAGAGAAACAAACTTAGTGAGAAATACAGAGAGAGAGAGAGAGAGAAAGAGTGAGAGAAAGAAAGAGAGAGAGAGAGAGAGAGAGAGAGAGAGAGGAGAGGAAAAGAGGGAAAGGCAGAGACAGGGATATAGAAAGAGAATGAGAGGGAGAATGAAGCAGAGAGACTGTGAGAGTTAGAGAGGGATAGAGTGTGAGGGAGAGGAGGATAGTGAAAAGAAGAGGGGGGAAGAGAGAAAGTGAGAAAGAAGGGGAAAGAGTGACAGACGGAGAGGAGAAAGAGATAGAGGGAGAGATATATAGCGAGAAAGAGGGAACACACAGAGTAAGATAGAGAGAAAAGTAGAGCGAGAGAGAGAGAGAGAGAGAGAGAGAGAGAGAGAGATAGAGAGGAAAGGGGAGAGAAGGACACACACACCCACACACACACCCACACACACACACACGTGAGCACACAGGTTGAAAGAGAGGGTAGTTGGATAGACAGACATAGAGACATTTAAAGTCAGGAAAAAACAGAGAGAGGAAGAGGGAGAGAAACATAATGAGACACACACACATACACACACACACACACACACAGGGAGAGAGATGTAAAGCTGAGAAAGGGAAAGACTGAGAAGGCTATAGAGAGACGAAAGGAGAGAAAGATAGTCTGGGAGAGTGGAAAGACTGATAGAGAGGGAGAAGAGATAAACAGAGAGAGAGAGTGAAAAAGAGAGAGAGAGAGCGAGATAGATAGATAGATAGATAAAGAGAGAGAGAGAGAGAGAGAGAGAGAGAGAGAGTTAGAGGAAGAAATAGGGAGAGGGAGAGAGACAGAGAAAGTCTGGTGTCATCGCACGGAAACGTGTCATAGCACGAAAGAGTGTTATCGCTTGAACTGGCAGATCGCAAGTTGTGGTGAAGCATTATCGCCTAAACCAGTTGGCAAAGAAGCTGATTATATATATATATATATATATATATATATATATATATATATATATATATATATATATATATATATATATAGTTTACTTTAGTCGATGGATCAACATCACGGCACACGGGTGTAACCCATAAGTGCTCCGTTCTCCTCCTAACTCAAAATTGAGTCTGGAGAAACTCAGCTCAGTGCACGAACTCCGTAGCACCAGCGAGGATCCTGAAATACTTTGGGTAGATTTTTAACTCCAAAATTTTGCCCGGGCAGAGCCGTTAGGCGACTATTTTTCGATTTCCAACTGCCAAGTGATTTTTTTTTTACGTGCGCAACAATACACACGGACGTCCGATCTCATTACCCAGAGACCAGGGGAAGTTTTATTACTAGAAGTCCACGTGAAAAAATCCCGGTCATCACCGGGGCTTGAACCCAGGACCTCCAGCACTCGGGCGGACACCATACCTCGAGACCACGCAGCCCCCTCTCACTTGTACTGACAGTCAGAAATGGCTGTCAAAGGCAGAGGTAAAAGACACAAATGTGAACGTGGAAGGCAAGGGGAAACCACCATACTATTTATATATTATTATTATTATTATTATTATTATTATTATTATTATTATTATTATTATTATTATTATTATTATTATTAGTATTATTATTATTTATATATTATTCCCAAGATTTTATGAATAATCACATATCAGGGGCAGTACCGAGATATGTGGAGAGACATGAACGCATCAGCCAGCTAGCATGCACTTGATGATGATGATGATGGTGATGATGATGATGATATATATATATATATATATATATATATATATATATATATATATATATATATATATATATATATATATATATATATATATCCATCCATCCATCATGTGCCATGCCGATAAGCGTGGGCGGTCATGTTCCGCCATCTCACTTTATCACCAGAGTCGTGGATCAGCTCCGTGTTCCTGTCTCGACCATGCCACGTGGCCAAGCCATCCAGGTATTTACTTCTCGGTCTTTCCCTTGGTCTCTTCCCTTCGATCTTGTCAGTTGTCACCAAGTTCTCCAATTCATTTCTTCTCATAACATGCCAAAAAAATTTTGACTGTCTACGTCTAATGACTCTAATCAGTTTACGATCTTCATTTGTTTCTTGAAGGACTTGTTCATTGGTTTTTCTGTCTGTCCATGGTATTCTTTGCATTTTCCTCAGAAACCACATTTCCACAGCCATCAGATGGTTTTCAGCTTGACTGCTCATTGTCCACGCTTCACATCCATACAAAAGTATAGGTTCTGTGTAACACTTCAACACTCTTTTTCTCGTTGCAATTGATATCTTTTTATTAGTCAGAATGTTTTTCATCTTGCAAAAGGCTACCTTCGCAATGGCAATTCTTGTTCTAATCTCTTCGAGGCATCTCCCATCAGATGTTATGACTGTTCCTAGATAACTGATTCTTGCCCATTTACTCGTATATCACATTGTGGTATTTCCTTCTTCCCAGTGACGACCATAATATAATATTTGGAGGTTATCATATAAATAATATACGCTATTCAGATGACACAGTATTGATAATGCAACAGATCTACAACAATTGTTAGACATTGTAGTAACAGAGAGTGCAAAGAAAGTCTTCTCCTTGAATATCAAGAAAACAGTAACAATGGTGATATCAAAGAAACAGGTGACATTCAAATGAAAATAGAGATAGAAGGGAAAATTCTTCACCAAGTGGATAGTTTTAAATATCTAGGGACATTTATTACATCAGATGGAAGATGCACAACAGAGATCAAGAGCAGAATAGGGTAAGCAAAGGCTGCGTTTAAAAAAATTAAGAATATCTTATGCAATAAGTCGATATCATTGAATGCAAGAAAGAGAGTGCTGAAGAGCTATATATAACCTGTTTTGCTGTATGGCTGTGAATCTTGGAATATAAAGGAACAAATTAGGAAGAGGTTGGAAGCAACAGAGATATGTTTCCTTAGACGAATGTTGCGAATTCCTTGGACTGCCAAAGTAACCAACAACGAATGCCTTAAAGAGGCTAACGAAACTAGAACATTATATACAACAATAAGGAAGAGACAAACAGCTTTTTTTTGGTTATGTGATGAGAAGAGAGGCATTGGAGAACATCGTAACAACTGGAAAGATCGAGGGGAAGAGAGGCAGAGTCAGACCACGAGAAATGATGTTGGATGGATTGCGACGGTGGCATTGAGGAATATCAACGGCAGGGTTGATTAAGAAAACCAAAGACCGAGATCTGTGGAGAGTCATGAACGCCTACGTCAGTCGGCACGGCACATGACGATGATGATATATATATATATATATATATATATATATATATATATATATATATATATATATATATATATATATATATATATATATATATATATATATACTAGCTGACACGGCCCGGCTTCGCCCAGACTCTGGTGGGGAGCATCTCATTTAATTCATATAAGTAGTCATATAAGCTCCCGTTCCCGACTGTCTGTCTGTCTGTCTGTCTGTCTATCTATCTGTCTGTCTGTCTGTCTGTCTGTCTGTCTGTCTGACCCGGCCCAGCCCATGGTGGAGAGCATCTCATTTAAATCATATAAGTAGTCATATAAGATCCCGTTCCCGACTATCTGTATGTCTGTCTGTCTTAGGTAAATGGAGGAGGGAGGAGGAAGAGGGAGGTGGAGGAGGGAAGAGGAGGGAGGAGGAGGGAGGAGGAGACAGGAGGAATAGGAGGGAGGAGGAGGGATTAGGAAGAGGAGGGAGGAGTAGGGTGGAGGAGGAGGTGGAGGAGGAGGGAGGAGGAAGAGGGAGAAGGAGGGAGGAGGAGATCGCAGGAGGAGGAGGAGGAGAGGGAGGAGGAGGAGGGAGAGGGAGGAGGAGGGAGGAGGAGGAGAGAGTAGGCGGAGGGAGGAGGCGGAGGGAGCAGGAAGAGGGAGGAAGAGGGAGGAGGAGGAGGGAGGAGAAGGAGGAGGGAGGAGTAGAGAGTGGGAGGAGGGAGGAGGCGGAGGGAGGAAGAGGGAGGAGGAAGAGGGAGGAGAAGGAGGGAAGAGGATGAGAGGGAGGAGGAGGAAGAGGGAGGAGGAGGAATGTGAAGGGAGGAGGAGGGAGGAGGTAGAGGGAGGAGGAGGAGGAGGGAGGAGGATAGAGGAGGAGGAGGGATGAGGAGGAAGAGGGAGGAGGAGGAATGTGAAGGGAGGAGGAGGGAGGAGGTAGAGAGAGGAGGAGGAGGGAGGAGGAGAATGGAGGAGGAGGGATGAGGAGGAGAGGGAGGAGGAGGGGGAGGAGGGGGAGGAGGAGGCAGGAAGAAGGAGGAGGGAGGAAGACGGATGAGGGGGAGGAGGGAGGGGTAGGAGGGGGAGGAGGAGAAGGGAGGAGAAGGGAGGAGGAGGAGGGAGCAGGAGGAAGGAGGAGGGAGGAGGAGGAGGAAGAGGGAGGAGGAGGGAGGAGGAAGAGAGAGGAGGGAGGAGGAAGAGAGAGGAGGGAGGAGGAGGGAGGAAGAGATAGGCGGAGAGAGGAGGAGGAGGGAGGAGGAGGAGTAGGGATGAATAGGAGGGAGGAGAAGGGAGGAGGAGGGATTAAGAGAAAGAGGGGGGAAAGGGGAGAAGGAGGAGGGAGGAGGGAGGAGGAGGAGGAAGAGGGATGAGGAGGGAGGAGGAGGGAGGAGGGAGGATGAGGAGGAGGGAGGAGGAGGAGGGAGGATGGTGAAGGAGGAGGAGGAGGAGGGAGGAGGGTGAAGGAGGAGGAGGAGGGGGAGGAGGGAGGGGGAGGAGGAGGGAAAAGGAGGAGGAGGGAGGAGGGAGGAGGAGAACGTAGGTGGGGGAGGATGAGAAGGGAGGAGGGAGAGGGAGGAGGAGGGAGGAGGAGGAGAGAGGAGGAGGGAGGAGGTGGAGGGAGAAGGAGGAGGGAGAAGGAGGGAGGAGGAGACAGGAGGAATAGGAGGGAGGAGGAGGGATTAGGAAGAGGAGGGAGGAGTAGGGTGGAGGAGGAGGGGGAGGAGGAGGGAGGAGGAAGAGGGAGAAGGAGGGAGGAGGAGAGAGGAGGAGGAGGAGGAGGAGGAGAAGGGAGTAGGAGGAGGGAGAGGGAGGAGGAGGGAGGAGGAGGAGAGAGTAGGCGGAGGGAGGAGGCGGAGGGAGGAAGAGGGAGGAGGAAGAGGGAGAAGGAGGGAGGAGAAGGAGGAGGGAGGAGGAAGGAGGAGTAGAGAGTGGGAGGAGGGAGGAGGCGGAGGGAGGAAGAGGGAGGAGGAAGAGGGAGAAGGGAGGAGGAGGGAGGAGGTAGTAGGATGATTGATTGCCATCCCACCAGGTTAATATGTTATCGCGGACCTCAGAGAGAAGTGTCTATGTAGAAGACCATTTCCTGGACGTACGTATTTTGGGAGGGGGAGGAGGGAGGAGGGAGGAGGAGGAAGAAGAAAAAAAAAACTACGATAGTTGGCATCTCTGGAATGAAAGGAAGGCGTGTAGAAAATTTCATCTCAATCGGATGGGCCGTTCGCGAGCGTATAAAAGACATACATACATACATACAGAGATACGCACATCCTAATTTATATATAAGATATATATATATATATATATATACAATCACGGAACTATACAGTCAACATAGCTATTTTGTTTTCCATTATGACTTTCCGAGACAAGCAGTTTAAGATCACGCTTTGACAATCTAGCAAATCCTGAAAAGTTGGATTTTTATACCACTTTCGACAAACGCTATACGTGAAAGACACGGGCCCGCTCAATTTAGTTCCGAAGCGGTCGATGAGCTCCCGATCGCACCGAGGGCTGTTTCACAATCTAGGAGAACATGCGGGGTATCTTGAACCAGCTTGATTGTGTTCGGCGCAGAGGAGTAGGCTAGATTCTTTGTTGTCTATTGGTGTTTTTACTATAGACGTAATGTAAATACGCAATCAGGAATAATTTCTATAGAGACAAAGATTCGACTGAGTGGACGCATATACCTTTATTTATTGTCGGGCAGTGTGATAATTCTTCACTTTACAATGTTCTCGTGCAGGTTTTGTTACTCACGTGTGACTCTGTGTAGTTTGGGTTTTCTAATTGATGTGATAAGCAAAGTGCCGCATACATTGAGAAGTTCCTGCGTTGCATACATTATCATCATTACTGTCATCATTATTATCACCGAGTGGCTTACCATCTGGCGTTGACGACCACGCTTCTCCACAACTTGCATGCATTAATTCGTGTGGTGACACCTTTCCGTGACAACAGGCTATCAAGAGCCTTCCTATACCTCTCTTTCCACAAATGTGTCCAGTTGCGGGAGTCATGATAGCGTAGCCTGGCGCTCGCCTGCCGTTCTGTTAGTCTTGGGTTCGAACCGCAGCGGAATGGTTTCAAGTTTGTAAAATTGATTTGACCTCCCAGTTGGACCCAGTCTAAAATAGGTACCGGGAAATGTCTTGCAAAGTAAAGGTGCCACTAAGTGTCTATAGTGTCTATGTGTCTATAAAAAGAAGTCTAGATGTGCCTATAAAAATATGGGTCTATTAATATATCCCTTTAACTTTGCTACTTTACAACACGTTCTAGTTTATCTCCTCTAATAATGTGGAAAACACAACGACTGCATTTTCTGATATTTCTGATAAACTGTCTTTGTGTCCTAGCCTCTCAAACCGTTTATATTACTCACTTTGACTGTCCAAGGACTTTTCCACATTCTTATGTAAAACCACATATTTGAGGCCTCAAAGGATGTTTTATTTTTTTGCTTGTTTACTCATTATTTATACTTCTTCTCTTGCTCCATTTACCTCAGTGAAGCGTTGAGAGGAAATGTAACGATTTTTATGCGCCCCTTTTAATGTTACTTGTAAGCTGGTATTCATATCTATAAGGTAGTTCTTGATACCATCACTCCATCTGTTACGTGGTCTTCCCCTGGCTCTGAACCCATTATATTTCTTCACTGTGACTCTTTGAGGTAGATGGGACCATGGCATTCATGTGAGGTGCCCAAATCATTTTATCTATTTTTCTTTAATGAAGTGCATGACTGGTTTCAGATTTAGCCGTCTGCTAATTTTATAATTCCTAATTATTTCTCTCACGGTTACTGTTACTCCCGCAGATCATCTACGGCATCTCTTTTGTTGTTATGATTTTATGCCCATTGCTTGTTTACTCATCATCATCATCTTCCACTTTTGCCGTCAAGCGTCTTAGGGAGGAATAGTTGACGCCCCAGCGCCAACTAGGCGGCACTGGATAGTATCATCCCATGTGATTGTACGATGTCTTTGATGTCGTCAATCCATTTTCTTCTTGGGCGTCCTCATTCTCTCGTAACAGATCTTCTTTGAGTAGGGCCAATGATTTTGCTGCATTCTAACGAGTTGGCCAAACCATTTGATCTTCTGTGTTTCAATATATGTGGCACAAGGTATTGATTTCACTGTCTGTTTGATAACATCATTTCTTATACGGTCCCTGATGGTTAGGTTGACAGCATCTCATCTCACAGGTGTTGATTTTGCGATAGTGTGATTTGGATCATGTCCAAGTTTAACATTCTAGCATAGGACTGGTGTGATTATGGTATTTATTATCTGTTGTTTTGCTGACATATGTATATTTAACTTTCAGTATGTGATAGATGATATATAAGCGTACTTGCTTCTGACATCTGATTTAAAATTCTTTGCATATTCTGCCATCTTCTGCGATCATGCTTCTAAGATATTTGAATTCTTTAACCTGTTTACTAACTGACCATAATTCAAAGCCATATGTTAAAACTGTTGTATCAAACATGAACAATTATTGTTCTAACCTACAATACAACGGAATTACTGCATATGATTTTTTTCGTTTAATAAAATGCAGTGTTTTCTTTTCCTATTCTGTTCTTAATCTCTGTGGTGCATCTCACATCTGATTTTATCATAAACTGAGATGCTTGAATTTCAGTGCTAGCCCCAACTCTGTTACTTAGAGCATCGTGAAACATGTCTTTGTATTATAACTTCTTTGTTTAGATGCAGCAATGCAAGATGTTTTCCTGGCTAACCTTCACGAACATTCGTGTGATGCATTATCTAGTTGTCGTAATTGGCTTGAATATAGTTTTGTGGGGAAACAGACAACGCAGAGTCATGATCACATTTGGGTCTCATCTGATCTTGTTCCTCTTGTACCATGTTGTGTCGAGGTGAAGTATAAACAGCGGGAGAGTGCCCGTTTTTGGGTATATATTTGGACACACATTAAAGTTTCGGTGTCTCCGTGACAAAGTGGTTAAGCCGCTTGCCTCGGGCTCTGTAAGTTGTGAGTTCAATGCTGGACCCTATCATTCGGTTTACGAGCGGAGTTTTTTTCGGAGACTCCTGGGGGTCGACACTGGAGCAAGGGAGTTGCTTTCGGCAGACCACGTTAACACATGGTGCAATGAAATCGATTATACTCCCTTAAACCTCCTTTAAAAGCATTAAAACCTTCTTTGCACGTAGTATAAAGAGAGCCGGGGTAAGATAGTGGCTAGGCGCCTGCCGACAGATCAGCGGTCATGAGTTCGAATTCACATCTAAGTGGGTTTTAAAAATTGACCCCAGCTGTCAGGTCGACCTCGCCTTTTTTCTCGTATTCTTTCATTCGCTTGAAATGTATTGTCAATATCTGCGATGTTGTCTCTTGTACTGACTTATTAAATTCACTCACCGATCCATAAAGTTTAACTTCCACTGTTGTTTCTCTAGGCCAGAAGGTTTGCCTAGATATGTCGTATTCAGGCCAGTCTTGGAGTATGTGATCTCCTGTCTACGGCAGCAATCCAATTGTGCGCATGGCTGATTCGCCAATCTTGAATTTTGAATACACGCGATTGTGTAATCGATTGTGTCCGCTCTGAGGCTCAGAATAATGATTGGCTCTGGTCTGCTCATTAAATGCTGATCATCTTGTGCTGGTGTTGGTGGCTATCTGCTTGCCAGCTTGAAATGGGCACCAGGAAATGCCTTGGGAAGTGAAAGCGGTCTGCATAGTATTGACCACATAACCCCCGGAGCGCCGATGGGTTTATAAAAAATATGGCTGTAGCACCATATATTCGGTAGTCTTATAGCGTGTACAAGGCTGCTTCACTTACTTACTCAGTATACAAAGCGCAACTTGAAGTATTCAAATATTGCAACATATTTACTAAAAACATCACATTATATTTAGCAAACATAGCATCCTATTTACTAAAATCGCATCATATTTACCAAAAATCGCATCATGTTTACCAAAAAATCGCATCCTATTTACCAAAAATCGCATCCTATTTAACACAAAATAATCACAGCATATTTAGCACAAATCGCATCCTATTTATCAAAAACAGGATTTTATTTACCAAACTATCGCATACTATTTACCAAATATCACATATTTACCGAACATAGCACCCTATTTACCAAAAATAGACCCTCAGTTTAACAAAGTTTTGACCAAATATTTAATTCCCAAATATGTCTTCAGGTATGCAAAAGGTTTTAAAAGGCAAGAAAATCGACTTATTTGCACCGCGTTTACCTCACTGGCTCGACCTTTTTCTGCAGGGTACCGTCAAAAGCGTCGAAAACAGCGCGAACTCTGCAGCTCCAGCAAAGACCCCTAGGAGTCTCCGAAAAAAATTGCATATATATATATATGTGTGTGTGTGTGTGTGTGTGTGTGTGTGTGTGTGTGTGTGTGTGTGTGTGTGTGTGTGTGTGTGTGTGTACGGATAACAGAGATCTCTTCATACATATATACAGTAACGTGATTTCAGTTTCCGAGACTTCACTGTTCTCTCCAAACCACTGTGACATTAAATACTTCCAAAGTACTTCAGTTGACGAGACATAAAGCTGTTTATGAGCCAGTTCTCTTCCATGTTCAGAAAGCAATGGCAAACTACTGAACGCAAACTTGCCAAGAGACTACAAACAACCAAACAATGCTGGGGTTGACTGCGACGTCCTGTAAAGGATATGCAGCTGACGTTTTAAACTCTGATCTTCTTTATTGAATGTGTGTCCACACGACTCACATCCGCATCTTGCCATAGGGATGACGTGTGTTCTCAGCAATTTAACTGTTTTACACACACGCACACACACACACACACACACACACACACACACACACACACACGCACGCAGACATACATACTGACAC
>OY992896.1:19581835-19694335 GCA_963921405.1 Cepaea hortensis
TTTCAGTTCACACACATTTAGTTTGAAGTATATAGTTCTGTTTTTGCCAAGTTATTTCTTTTTGTTCATGATTTTGACATATTCTCATCTTTTGCTGTTTCTCATCATTTCCACCACCATCACTACCGCCATATCCCCCTCCTCCCCATCCTCCCACCCCTCTCCTTCTTCTTCTGCTACATTATTTCGTAATGTTCTCCTCTTTTGCCTTCAACTCATGTTCCTAAATTTCCATCTCCTCCTCTTCCTCCTTTGTCTTATTCTCAACCCCCTTCTTCTCCTCCTCTTGTTCATTTTGTATTTGACTGTGATGGAGATACGCTACCAGATCATTTATTAAGAAAGAAAAAAACTTCACGGAAAGGCACATAAGATTTAAGCGGCATATCAACAGAAGGTCTGAAATAGAAAGAATAGTTTTATCTGGAGACAAATACTAGGCAAAAGAGTCAATAAGCTTGTCTTGTTCCAGACGTATTGGTGTTCCCTTTCCTCTGCAGTAAACTAGACAGACCGAGAGAGGGATCATGCTGCATGGGTAACACATGGTCTCTACAATTCAGCCCAGGCTTTGTGTTATGGAGAGGTATAACCCCAAGCTTGGTCTTTCCGCCACGGGTTGTAGTTATTTTGCCTTTTGTGAAGGCCAATGTAACACACTATCGTCTGTTAAGACGGTAAGGTACCAGGGAGAATCAATAAGACAATAGAGTAATATATATAAGCTTTAACAGCTGGGTGACACATCACTGGACAACACTTAATGTCAGTAACATATTAGATGACAAAGAGGATTCGAGAATCCCAGAGAAGAAGGCAATTACTTTAGCTGTTCTTCGCATTGAACCTCTGTTAACATGAAGATAGAAAGATAATAATAATATTACTAGTACTAAATGCCGGCTTCCTGGCCTAGAGATTAGCGACTTCTCTCCATAATCTCGTATACTCTCGTAAGTAACGTGACGACGGTGAGAATCAGCAGTGGTTCGAATCGTGTCGGTAACTTACTGGGTATGTGAGCCGGCCGCTCAGAAAGCAATGGCAAACTACTGAGCGTAATCTTGCCAAGAAATCAACAATCAGCTGAAAGACGCTGATGTTGACAGCAATGTCCTGTAAAGGATATGCAAAAAAAAACAAAAAAAACAGTACTAAATAAAAGGTTAATTGCATAGTGTAATATTGGTATTTTTGGTATAGGCCATGCCGTGTAGTTGGTGTCCGTATAACTTTTGTCTCGTGTACTACCAGTTATTTCTGAAACTGATATTCCACCACGCAATAAAGCCAAGCTTTCAAGCATCTTTTCTCTTGGTTTCTTCCTTACCTCTCCTTCCCTCAAACTTTCCTGCTATCACTTCATACTCTAACTTTCCCCTTCTCGTGACATGCCCAGAGACTATGGACTGTTCGCTTCCGATATGAGTAACCATTTGTCTTTGTGAGTTAACATCTGTAAACATCTCTTCATTGCGCTTTCTAGCCTTCCGCAGTGATGTCACCATTCTTCATTAAAACCACATCTCCACAACTTTCAGAACATGCCTCACTTGTGTGCTAATTGTCCATGATTCGCTTGCGCACATCAGGATTAGCTGAATATAGATTTAAACATTCTGTTCCTCACTTCGACTGGCACATATATTTTGCAGAGAACTTTCGGCATGGTGTGAGATGCTGCCTTTTTTGGCGGTTATTCTACACCTAACTCCTCAAATACATCTTCCGTCTGCTGCTGCTAAAGTTTCTAAATACGCTAGTAGTTATGTATTTCTAATAACACATAGCCACCAGGCCAGCAGACGAAAGTGCAAACCCTGCCTTTCATCCCCCTCCCCAGTGGAGTGTAGACACTCAACCAACTCACACGAAACGCACCTCTCCTGTGTTATTTCCTGCAGCTCTCACTATAACCTCCAGATTAAGTCAACTCTGACCCTAATGCTCTTCTCCGTGTATGGTTCTTAGGTCCACTTGATTTCATTGGGTTTTTCTCGTATTAATTATCCAGCGGCAGCGTACTATACTGATTCACACACACACGCACGCACGCACGCACGCACACACACACACACACGCACACACACGCACGCAGGCACGCACACACACACACACACACACATATATATATATTAGTCAGGTCTGAGTCAGATATGACTGAGCTATCGTATGACATTAGATGGTACTACAACGGCTTTCGGGCGGATTTTGGGATGGTACACGCCTTTTCCTAGTGTGAGGAAATGCACCCTAAAGACTAAATATCATGACAGGGCAGACCACGCTCTAAGCCTTGGTCGGCAACTGGTCTAGAATGGAAGCTCTGACAGGTGGACAGTAAGAGTATTGATTTGCTAATCCTACAATTCTGCAGCTTGTCTTGTCCCAGACGTTTTGGTGTTACCTTTCATCTGTAGTAAACTAGACAAGCCGAGAGAGGAATGGGCAACACATAGTCTCTAAATTTAGCCCAGGTTTTGCGTTATGGAGAGGTATAACTCCATTTTACAAACTATCATCTGTCAAGACAGCTTGGTGTTAGTCAGTCATATATATATATATATATATATATATATATATATATATATATATATATATATATATATATATATATATATATATAGATAACATTTCAAGGATATAAAATAAAAGTAATTGGCTACAATGCATGTTATTGTACTCAATGCCACTCCCCCCTCCCCCCCCCCCCACCACACACACACGAATCCATAATCCATTGTTAGTTAAAATATACATACACGGATATATCTAGTGTAGTTCAAATTTAACTAGCAGAGATAAAATTTAACGCGTGTAGATCGAAGATAGCTAGCATAGATGGAAACATCATCATCATCATCATCATCATCATCATCATCATCTTCCACTTCTGCCGTCAAGCGAAGTTGGGAGGAATAATTTGCGTTCCAGCGCTCGGTGGACGGCACTGGATAGTGTCATTCCGTGTGGTTGTACAATGTCTCTGATGTCGTCAATCCATTTTCTTCTTGGACGTCCTCGTGGTCTCGTCACAGATGATCTTTGATATAAGGCCAGTGATGGTAGTTGCTGATGTTGCATTCTAACGACATGGCCAAACCACTTGATCTTCTGCCTTTCGATAAATGTGGCACAAGGTGTTGATCCCACAGTCTGTCTGATAGTAGCATTTCTTACTCGGTCTCGGATTGTTAAGTTGGCAGTTCTCCTCAGGCATCTCATTTCGCAGGTGTTGATTTTGCCTAGGTGTAATTTGGATAAAGTCCAGGTTTGAGATTGGTAGCATAGGGTTGGTGTGATTATGCTGTTTATTATCTGTCGTTTTGCGGACATGGGTATGTTTGGATGTTTCAGTAAGGGTGATAATTGATATGTAAGTGCATTAGCTTTTTGGCATCTGATTTCAATTTCTCTGTCCAATCTGCCATCTTCTGTGATCATACTTCCAAGGTATTTTGAATTCTTTAACTTGTTTCAGAGTTGTGTTATTTACCTGTACACTTAGTGGGCCTGGCGATCTGCTAACTTGCATTACTTCGGTTTTGGCTGTGTTTATACTCATATTGTATCTGCTGCAAGTTGAACTCAGATTAGTAATATGATTTTGTAGTCTGCCCTCATCGCTGTAAAACAGGCACTGATCGTCATTTATTCCCTGTGGGTCAGTTGTTTCATCTGGAGTAAAGAGTTCTAAATTTTCTGAATCTGTTCTGTCGAGACTTGCTTCTTTGGAAATTCTGTCCATGTAGATATTGAATAGCAGGGGAGAGAGCACACATCCCTGCCTCACTCCTGTATTGACTGTGAACATATCTGATATACTTTCTTGTGTTCTTACTGCACTTTGGCTCGAGTGGTACATGGCTATGATGTTTCCTAGCAGTTGCCCTTGTATCCCATTGTCTTCAAGGATGGTCCGTAATTTGTATCTGTCTACTCTATCGAAAGCCTTTTCCTGATCTACAAACACAATATTCTGCTGGTCACTATATTCGATAGTTTTTTCACAAATTTGTCTTAGTGTAAATAATGCATCAATGCAACTTTTACCTTTCCGAAAACCGAATTGTGCTTTGCTTAACTGTTGTTCAGCTATTGGTCTAGCTCTTTGTTCCAATAGTTTTGCATACATTTTCCCTATATGGCTCAGGAGTGATATACCTCTGTATGTTTCGCACTATCTAATATTGCCTTTCTTTTTCCATATTGGTACTATTATTGCCTGTTGCCAATCATCTGGGACTTTTCTTTCTTCCCATGCTATATTAAAAATTCTTGTTAGCCATTTAACTCCTGTTTCCCCACAGGCCTGAATAGCTTCTGTGGTTATTCCATCTGGACCTGGTGATTTGTTTTTAGGACTTTTCTGTATAACTGCTTTGACTTCTGCAGGTATGAAATTTGGTTCTTGTATAACAGTGGCAGGTTAAGGCGAACAAGCAACAAACATTACTCCAAGGCCGTTCTTTCTATTAAGCTACTTTAATCAGATTCACATCAGTTCAGGAATAAACATACGTTAAAACAACCCACACTTCAATTCCAGATGGTGCCCAGCGAATCACACGTCCTTCTTAGATGGTGGGTGCTTCACAACTCACCTTGTTTCTATGATCCTCGTCATAGGACGATCCTCCTAGCTACATAGCAGTTCTTAGCTACCCCCCCTACTATGGTGCTTGCCCGTGCACTATTTCATTATTGACTATGCACACCTCACTGCCCCTTCTTCCTATTACTAACTCTGTTATCTTGCTGTCCCTGGCATTTAGGCACAAAAGTGAGGTTTTCTATGTTATGTGTGGGGTTAAGTAGTTCTTGAAAGTATTCTGCCCACCTTACTAGGTCTTTGTTGTGGATTAAATATCGGTATACCACTTTTGCTGTTTATGATGGTGCTTGGGTTGTAGCATGCATCTCTGTTTCTCATTGTGGTGACACGTTTGTAAAATTCTCTTGGGCAGTCTTTGCTAAGGGTCGCCATCTGTTCACCGTATATTTTCCAGGATTCATCTTTAGATGCTCTAATTGTTTTTTTGGCAGTACGTCGTGCTATTCTATAAGTAATATAGTCCTGTTCAGATTTAGTTGTGATCCACTTTTTGAATGCTACCTGTCGTGTCCTCCTTTAAAGTGTCGTCCCTGGAGTGAAGAGAGTCAACACCCACATTATAATATTTTTTCTCTTATCAATATCCTGGAGAATCCACCAGCTTCCGTCCAACACACTCCATCAGCCCGTGGACACCTTTTCCTATCACTCTCTCACTGTCGTACTATGCCCCCTCTCATTCTTCCCCAACGCAACATACTCAACAACTCTTGCTTCTAAAAATTAATAAAGATTAATTTATTAAAAGAAAAGTGTAACGTATATGAGACTTGTATGCGAAGAAAATGTGTGACGTGTTCTATAAAGTGTGTAGAATCGGACTCTCAGACAACAACCCAGTCAGCTCATCCTAGCAAGGCTAGACCACAGCACGTTACGTCAAAACAGGTACATCTCACCCAGTGCCGAAACCATCTTGCCGGATACTGACTTGCCTCTGTAGACCTCTGGTAATCCCATTTCATGATCATCGAAATAGACACCGGTGGTAATAACAGTTAATTATGGACCGGTTGCACCCTACACAATGTCCGTTCCCATCGTTCCTAAAGAATGCACAAGTCCTTTGTAGTGTGTACACAGTTATTAATGTTAATTGTTAATGTACTTGATCCTCACTCGTGTCTATCTAGCCTCAAGTATCATGTCTTGTGTTCTATTACACGAGCTTATATCACACTATGTAACTATTATAATTAATGTTCTCGGTTAGTTACTACTGTCTCATGCTGTGTGGTGCATCAACAATCATCACCCGTCTTTGGTGAATCATCTTCCTTCTAGCTTTAGTTACGTTCTGTACGAAACTTTATTGACTGTTCAACTGGTGTTCTTCCGAATGGGATTTGAACCTTTTCTAAAACCTTGTTGAGTTTCCTCGGATCTGGTAGGGAACCTAGGATAGAAACAACACATCTGGTGATAGTACTAGTCACTGATCCTACCGGCTGAGTGTAAGCCTATTGCCTTGCTCAGTGATCTTTAGCTAACTAAACACTGTCATAGAGCAGATTAGCTACCCACCTAGGGCCGAATCAGGCTATGACAAGGAAAGACCCATACATAGTGCGAAACCCCAGCGGGCAATTTCCCCGTCTCCCAATTATCCATCATTACTCTATTCTCAACTAGTAAAGCTTATCAACACTTCACTAATCTATTTTCAACTAACAGAGCCAAGTATCACTTCCCTACTCTAGTTAGTTTTCCACTAACAGTGCTAATCATCACACTTTAGTTTTAACAAGGTTACAGTCTATATTAATTAGAACTAATAGACTATATTGACTACCTTATGCAAAACCGCCTCATTCCCGGGATGGCTACTACACTTTGCCATAACGACACATGCTAGTTAATCTTAAATTAATCTAACACTGTAGAGCTCTCCCACAAACACGTCCATCATAATCCACGGTTTTGGTCAACTCTGTTTCTCCCAATCATGGTTTATGGCAAAACCTAAAATTGGTCACGTGACATGGTTGATGTCCTGCAGGTGTTATTTTGGCATATCATCCATTGTCAAGAATCGATTTTCCCTTGCCTAGTCACTGTCAAAGTTGTCATCACTAGTTTTGACTCCCCCAACAAACTAACGAGTTACTGTATGATCCCAACAACAGTTTTCCCCAACAAGCTGCCAATCTTCTTGATGTTCCGGAAACTATAAATTGACAGATAGACTGTTACCTGTCCCTAGCTGCCAATTGCGGTTGTCTCTGACTGTTGATAAACTGTCAAAGCGATGTATGCATTCATCTCACTTCCGAATGTTCCTATTTTTGCTGACCAGATGTACGAGTACCGCTGTTATTTATGCCCGACCTGTTTGGGAACACGTGCAGCCACAACTATGAATGTTTTCTCTGTATTAGTTGAAACAATTGTCGCTTAGCAGATCGTCCGTTTAATCAGAAATCCTCTATAATAATCAACGGGTTAAACTCACGGTTTTATTTTGTGACACTACCTTCTTTTTGAATATGCTATCTTTAACTTCGTTGTTCCACCAGGCTTTTCTTATTCTTTTGTCCTGCCCTACTTTCTTTGTTCCACATTTATTTTCCAGTGTGTCGAGCATGGCAGCATTGAAACATATCCATTCCTTATCTACTCTTGAGTGGTCATCAGGGATGTTCTTATGTAGGCTTTGGATTTCTTGACTGAATTCGTCTTTAACCATATTTTCCTGCAGCCTCCTATAATTGATGACATGTGTTGTTACCTTTTTGTTTCTTATTTTCCTGTGTGATGAAATCTGTTTTATTATGACTGGTTTGTGATCAGTATCAACATCTGTATTTGGGAGTGCTCTTGAATCTAATATTAGCCTTCTGTCTGATTTCCTAATTAGAATAAAGTCAATTTGAGATGCTTGGTCTATGTCATTCCATTTATACCAGGTTTTGGTGTGGCTACGACGATGTTGAAAAAAACTATTTGCTATTATTAGTCCATGTTCCGAACATATGTTGAGTAGATGTGTGACCATTGCTTTACAATCAGTCTCTTTGTCGCTGAATGGCCCTATGCAATAATCCCATGGTGTTCTTCGTGTGCCTATTCGTCCGTTAAAATCACCCATCACAACTAGTTCATCTGTCTCCTTGACATTATTTAACGTGTCTGCAAGTTTATCAAAATATTCGTCTTTGTCTTCGTCGCTGTAAGTATCATTACATGGGGCGTATGTTCGTATAAAAGTTGTTCTATTTCCTTCTTTGATCTGTACTAGTATTATCCTTTCTGATATAAATTTAGTGTTGATAATGGCTTTCGCTTTGTCTGGATGTAACAAAAAAACCCACTCCATGTTTAGCTGTAGCTCGCTGATCGACGCCACTCCATATAAGAACGTAACCTTCGTGTGTTCGTTTTGATTGATTGATTGATTTAGGAACCGACATCACAGCATTCGGGGCATTCCCATAAGCGCTCCGTCCCCATCCTCAGCAGCCGGCGAAGAGTTCCAACAGTAATAGTACCAGTAGCAATCTGATTATATGTCCGTCTCGCCTTTCCTCTGAGCGTTGATCGTCGGCCAGATCCCCTCGTCACCCCTCGCTGTCGCATTCTTGCCAGACCATGGTGATCCATTAATAACTAATGAAAGTGCGACAGACACCCCGAAGCTCACGAGAGGAAGTGGACACCGCGGAACATGTCAAGAAAGACAAGGTGGAAGTCTTCAAGCGCTGTGCTGCAGAGGCCAAAAACGCAAAATGAGAATGTTTCATGAAGGAGATTGGAGGTGATAAAACACTGCGAAAATTCTGGAAAATGCAGAGACAAATGCAAAGCAAAGATCGGTCTACGACAGTGGGGACAATTAATAGAGATGATGGTGTGCGCGTGACAACAGACAGAGAGAAAGGGGAGGCGTTTCTCCAGAGATTTTTAGCGCAGACCAATCATAATGATGCGGACACCAGAAACAACAACAAAACAACAACAAAACTTTATTTTGAAAGGGTTAAGAATTGGGCAATGGGCCCGTCTAACATTCTGCCCTTTTATCACTCTCTTTCATACATTATACCATTCACACATCATTCAAGGCTAACTGAAAACAGCAAAAATATAAAAGATATGCATTATAAAGGCATATGGAAAATGAAAAATCAATACCACACGACTCAGTAATAGTAATAACCGGTGTGGCACTTGTTATTAGCTATGTGGAAAATACTGGCCTACCAAAAGGGGACTGGCTGTTATACTAGGGTTTTATTATTATTATTATTTCTATTATTAAGGGGGAAGGTAATCCGTACTGAGGTAGTGTTCAAATAATTTGTGATTATATGTATACGGATTGGTGATGTCTTTTATTTCATGTGGAAGATTGTTCCACAGCTGAGCTGCAGAGTACGTTAAACTTGTTTTGTATAAGTCTATCCTAGGCTTTGGAATGTGTAATATATTTAATCGTTTACTGTGTCCAGCATTATATTCAAACAATAGCCAAAGGTAATTTGGGGCATTCCGATGTAGGATTTTGTGAATTAGTTTGGCCTTATTGAAAAGCAGACGTTTGCGGAGTGGTAGTAACTGAAGGCATATATGCAGGCCAGTTGAATGTTTGCTATAAATTAAACTCATGGCCCGTTTCTGGAGCGAGTAAAGTCGCTTGGTGCTTGAATTGGAACAACCGTCCCAGATTGTAGAGCAGTAGTCAAAATGTGTCTATATGTGAGACGTATAGAATATTTTCCTTGTGTCCTCATCAAGGAAATTTTTAATTTTGGCGAGTTGGTAGACTTTTTTCGCTGTTTGTTTAGTGAGCGCTTGAACGTGAGGATTAAAGGTTAGGTTTCTATCAATGATGAGGCCTAATGTTTTGTGCTCAGTTACACTTTCTACTGGCATGTTATCGATGTGAAGTTGAAGTGATCTGTGTGAATTTAGAGTTTGAAGTCTTTGTCTGGTTGTTAATAACATAGATTTTGTTTTAGTGATGTTAATTTGCATACGGTTCGCATAGCTCCACCTAACTACATTATTTAATTCTTATTGCAAAGACGACTCCAGCAAATTACTGCTTTCAGCATTTGTATACACTGTACAGTCGTCTGCAAATAGATCGCAGGACGACGAAAGATGCAAAGGTAGATCATTAATATATATGACAAATAATAGAGGGCCAAGAATAGAGCCTTGCGGTACTCCAGTATTGAAGGTAGTGGTTTGGGACAGAGATTTATTGTATGATACTAATGGCTTTCTGTTTGACAGAAAAGACGTTATTAGCGTCACAACATTAGGGCCAATTTTCATTGTCTCTAGTTTTTTAATTAAAATGGCATGGTCTATCATATCAAATGCTTTCCTGAAATCGATAAACACAGCTCCACATAGATTGTTGTTATTTAAATTCTTGTGCCAATTTTCTATCATGTTTGTTAGGGCCGTGTGGCAAGAATATTTTGGTCGAAATCCTGATTGACTGTCAACTATAAGCTTGTTGCGATCTAAATACTGTAATGTTACCTTATGGATGTGTTTTTCTAGTGGTTTAGATAGTGATGATAGTAAAGAAATGGGTCTATAATTGTTCGGGAGACCAGTGTTCAAAGAACCAGATTTAAGGAGAGGATATACTTTAGCGATTTTGAGAGCTGATGGAAAGTGACCTTTGGTGAGACACTGATTATATACATAGGTTAGTGATACACAGATCACTGGCGCAGCACAGCGGAGAATGCCATTGCTGATTTCATCTAACCCAGATGAGTTTGTGTTTTTTAGGTACTGAGGTAAGTGAATACTTCAGTGACTGTCATTAGCGGTATGTCAGAAAGGATATCCCGGGAGCATCTGTTCTCGCAAAACGATGACAGTAAAGATAAGTTGCAAGGAGAATTTGGTATTGAAACCTTCAACTGATCTATGTCATTTTTAAAACAGTTACTGAATTGGTCGCATGAGATTGGATTTGATGGTAATGAATTTGAGAAGTTATACTTGTTTGTCATGGTGTTAATTGCCTTCCATATATCCTTACTATTTGTTTTACCCTTTACTAAGTTCTTAAAGTAATTTTTCGGAATTATCTGGCACCATAAAGAATATGCATTATGAAGACATCATACGGGTTGAAGATGTTAAACATATTGTGAAAAAAGCAAACGACACGACACCAGGGCCCGATGGGGTTAGGTATGGCCACATGAAGGCTTTGAGCGATGCAGACCTGGAGGAGATGACCGACTGCTTTAACCAGAGCATTAGGTACAGCATCAGTACCGCAGGATTGGGTGCACAGCTATCTCATCCCTCTCCCAAAATCATTCAAGGATCATTCAAAGCTAAGTGGCTTTAGGATCATCACCCTTCAAAATACATTTGGGAAGGTTCTAGAGAAGATAGTCGCTGTCAAGCTGCAAGAGTTCTTGGAAAGGGGGAAGCTTCTTCCAAGAGGCCAGGGGAGCTACAGGCCAGGAAAAGATACCTGGTCAAATGCAGCCACTTTTGCCTTTGATGTTTATGAGGGGTTCCAGTGTAGACAGGAAACGATGGCGGCAGCGCTTGATCTCGAGGATGCTTACAATAGAGTTCGATATGATATTTTGATGACCCTACTGATGGAGAAGGAGGTCAATCTCTGGTTGGTTAACTGGATAGCAGCCGTCCTGCATTCTCGTCGGGTTGCTCTCCGTCTGGGTGCATGGACCTCAGAGCCACATATTTTAACCCCGGGACTGCCACAGGGATCAGCAATCTCACCGGTGCTCTTTAATGTGTATACGAGCAAGATTGCAAACCTAGAAGCACCAGGGGTTGGAAGGGTACTAACATTTGCAGATGATATTCTTGCATATAGGCAGGGGAGAGCTAGGGAGCAAACAGCCCAGGAGCTACAGGCAACAGTAGACAACGTGATTGACTGGTGCACTGAAATGAGTGCTGTCATCCACCCAGAAAAGACAGCTGTTTTGTGGTGCTCTCTGGACAACAGGATTGTGAGAACTGATATCCCAAGCCTCACGATAGATGGTAGAAGCGTCAACAGAGAGAACCAACTAAAGTATCTGGGAATCACATTTGACAGGAGCCTGTCCTTCAAGGATCATGTGGAGACGGTTGTGACACGATCTCAAAAGGGACTCAATGCAATTAAAACTATGGCTGCAATTGACACAGAGCAGAGAGTGCTTTTCACACTATACCAGCACTTGATCCTCTCAGTGATTGATTATGGACTAGGACTGCTCACTGTCTCAAAGAGTCAGCTGGTGAAATTAGAGCGCATACAGAACGAAGCGATGCAAGTCATTCTGGGATGCACCAGAGACACCCCACTTGTGTGTATGCGTTACATCCTTGGTTTGCCGTCTGTTGCAGGTAGGCTCAAGGTGATGCAGGCGAAGGCATACCTCAGAGTAGCTACAGACACAGATCACCCGTTGCATGAGGCGCTGGACGCCGTTAAGGATCAGCGACTGATAAGAGGGAAATCATGGATGGCTCAGGCGGAGGTTACGATCAGGCAGGTGTGCCCCTTGGAGAACATTAGTAGAGGAGAAGAGTGGGTCAGAGTGTCAGCGGAGCAGTCAGACTTGTGCAGAGTTATAATCACATTGAGCCGGGAGTGCAGGGAGTGGCCAGCAGGGGCCACGGAAGTGGAAATCCAGCAACTAATTCATGATAATGCTCGCTCAGGTGATGTGATTATCTACACAGATGGGTCGGTGTTGAGAGGTAGGAGAAGTGCCTGGGAGTTCTTAGCAAAAGCCAAAGGTCGACGTTTGGTGCAGGAGAGCCTGATATATGATACCACAACATCTAGCTTAAGAATGGAGGTGGAGGCGGTAAGTGCAGCTTTCTGCTGGATGGAGAATACTATACACACACACATCGTGATTGTAACTGACTCAGAAAGCATGCTGAGGAGGGTGAGGACAGGCAAGCTTCGTGCAGAGTGGCTTGCTTCGCTTCGGAGGTCACGGGTGACAAGCATCGTCTGGATCTTTTCTCCGGGGCATGCTGGTGTGCTGGGGAATGAACAAGCGGACAGATTGGCTGGCTCCGCAAAACTTGGTGGAGTATTAATGCATGACAAAGCAGATGTGGTTGCGACTTTGTGGGAGCATGTGTACACCTAGTGTGTTCGTTTCGTGTTCTGCCCCTTTTTCCTAGTGTCTGCGAGTCCTAATAATTGAATATTTGATTTTTTCATACACTCTACGAGAGCTGGTTCCTTATATCCTAGACCTGTAACATTCCAAGTTGCAAAAATCTCCTTTCTATTTGAAGTATTTCGAAGTTTAGTAGTTGTTATCGTGTGTCGCTTGTTGTGTCGCCTCGGTGTGTCGTTTCCGGCGTGAACGCTGATAGAGTTGCGTTTTTCTTTCAATTTCCTCCATAAGCATAGTTCTTGAACAAATAAATTCCCTACCGGTTTGCAGGGCCTGTCGTAGGTTCATCCTTATTTGAACAGATTGATGTTAAGAAACACGCACAGAATACATAATTAATCTCTGAATCGAGCGACGCGGTTTACACCGCCATCTTGATTATCATAGATGGAATTTAACTTATATATATCAAATTTAACTGGGATATATTTCATTTAAGTGGCATATCATCTAATTTAACTAGAATAGATCAATAATACGTCGTCGCATTGGATTTGATCTCCCCTTCGGCCAAGAACAATTTCCGTGTCCGTGCTTTGAATGCCTTCTAATCTAGAACACTAAGATAACTGACAAATTAACACCTTCTTGCCTGTGATTTATCACAAACAGCAGAAGCTGATCGATGGCAGTACAAGCAATACGTGTTCCACCTGAACAATCACGATCGTGACAAAGCCACTAAGTACCGATTGCTCTTCTGTAAAGTGGGTTCAGTATAGTGCTAGATTGAAAGGCACATCCCATGAGATGCACAGATATCTCAAACAATAGCCTCTATCAAGGACTACTGCATTGATGAATGCGACAGAAATGAACGACGAACTTTATTTTCAACGGGGCCACAAACTGGGTACTCGCGCCCGTCTTGCATTCGGCCGTTTCAGTCATTCATCTTTCGTATACACATTATCTATTATGAATGTGACGTGTACACTGAAAAAAAAAAAAAACACTGTAAAATGAATGCTGTAAAAATACAACAAACATAAACAACATCCAACATGCACATTCAGAGAGATACACAGATATCTCAACAATTGAGTATACTAAGGGCTAGTACACTGATGAAAGCAAGAACACATCCAATGAGATACACGGATATCTCAAACAGTTGAGTCTACCAAGGGCATCGATGAAAGCAACAGCACATCCAATGAGATACACAGATATCTCAAACAGTTGAGTCTACCAAGGGCATCGATGAAAGCAACAGCACATCCAATGAGATACACAGATATCTCAAACAGTTGAGTCTACCAAGGGCATCGATGAAAGCAACAGCACATCCAATGAGATACACAGATATCTCAAACAGTTGAGTCTACCAAGAGCATCGATGAAAGCAACAGCACATCCAATGAGATACACAGATATCTCAAACAGTTGAGTCTACCAAGGGCATCGATGAAAGCAACAGCACATCCAATGAGATACACAGATATCTCAAACAATTGAGTCTACCAAGGGCATCGATGAAAGCAACAGCACATCCAATGAGATACACAAATATCTCAAACAGTTGAGTCTACCAAGGGCATCGATGAAAGCAACAGCACATCCAATGAGATACACAGATATCTCAAACAATTGAGTCTACCAAGGGCATCGATGAAAGCAACAGCACATCCAATGAGATACACAGATATCTCAATCAGTTGAGTCTACCAAGGGCATCGATGAAAGCAACAGCACATCCAATGAGATACACAGATATCTCAAACAGTTGAGTCTACCAAGCGCATCGATGAAAGCAACAGCACATCCAATGAGATACACAGATATCTCAAACAATTGAGTCTACCAAGGGCATCGATGAAAGCAACAGCACATCCAATGAGATACACATATATGTCAAACAATTGAGTCTACCAAGGGCATCGATGAAAGCAACAGCACATCCAATGAGATACACAGATATCTCAAACAATTGAGTCTACCAAGGGCATCGATGAAAGCAACAACACATCCAATGAGATACACAGATATCTCAAACAATTGAGTCTACCAAGGGCATCGATGAAAGCAACAGCACATCCAATGAGATACACAGATATCTCAAACAGTTGAGTCTACCAAGGGCATCGATGAAAGCAACAGCACATCCAATGAGATACACAGATATCTCAAACAGTTGAGTCTACCAAGGGCATCGATGAAAGCAACAGCACATCCAATGAGATACACAGATATCTCAAACATTTGAGTCTACCAAGGGCATCGATGAAAGCAACAGCACATCCAATGAGATACACAAATATCTCAAACAATTGAGTCTACCAAGGGCATCGATGAAAGCAACAGCACATCTAATGAGATACACAGATATCTCAAACAGTTGAGTCTACCAAGGGCATCGATGAAAGCAACAGCACATCCAATGAGATACACAGATATCTCAAACAATTGAGTTACCAAGGGCATCGATGAAAGCAACAGCACATCCAATGAGATACACAGATATCTCAAACAGTTGAGTCTACCAAGGGCATCGATGAAAGCAACAGCACATCCAATGAGATACACAGATATCTCAAACAGTTGAGTCTACCAAGGGCATCGATGAAAGCAACATCACATCCAATGAGATACAAAGATATCTCAAACAATTGAGTCTACCAAGGGCATCGATGAAAGCAACAGCACATCCAGTGAGATACACAGATATCTCAAACAATTGAGTCTACCAAGGGCATCGATGAAAGCAACAACACATCCAATGAGATACACAGATATCTCAAACAATTGAGTATACCAAGGGCATCGATGAAAGCAACAGCACTTCCAATGAGATACACAGATATCTCAAACAATTGAGTCTACCAAGTGCATCGATGAAAGCAACAACACATCCAATGAGATACACAGATATCTCAAACAGTTGAGTCCACCAAGGGCATCGATGAAAGCAACAGCACATCCAATGAGATACACAGATATCTCAAACAATTGAGTCTACCAAGGGCATCGATGAAAGCAACAACACATCCAATGAGATACACAGATATCTCAAACAATTGAGTCTACCAAGGACATCGATGAAAGCAACAACACATCCAATGAGATACACAGATATCTCAAACAGTTGAGTCTACCAAGGGCATCGATGAAAGCAACAACACATCCAATGAGATACACAGATATCTCAAACAGTTGAGTCTACCAAGGGCATCGATGAAAGCAACAGCACATCCAATGAGATACACAGATATCTCAAACAGTTGAGTCTACCAAGGGCATCGATGAAAGCAACAACACATCCAATGAGATACACAGATATCTCAAACAGTTGAGTCTACTAAGGGCATCGATGAAAGCAACAACACATCCAATGAGATACACAGATATCTCAAACAGTTGAGTCTACCAAGGGCATCGATGAAAGCAACAGCACATCCAATGAGATACACAGATATCTCAAACAGTTGAGTGTACCAAGGGCATCGATGAAAGCAACAGCACATCCAATGAGATACACAGATATCTCAAACAGTTGAGTCTACCAAGGGCATCGATGAAAGCAACAGCACATCCAATGAGATACACAGATATCTCAAACAGTTGAGTCTACCAAGGGCATCGATGAAAGCAACAGCACATCCAATGAGATACACAGATATCTCAAACAATTGAGTCTACCAAGGGCATCGATGAAAGCAACAGCACATCCAATGAGATACACAGATATCTCAAACAATTGAGTCTACCAAGGGCATCGATGAAAGCAACAGCACATCCAATGAGATACACAGATATCTCAAACAGTTGAGTCTACCAAGGGCATCGATGAAAGCAACAGCACATCCAATGAGATACACAGATATCTCAAACAGTTGAGTCTACCAAGGGCATCGATGAAAGCAACAGCACATCCAATGAGATACACAGATATCTCAAACAATTGAGTCTACCAAGGGCATTGATGAAAGCAACAGCACATCCAATGAGATACACAGATATCTCAAACAGTTGAGTCTACCAAGGGCATCGATGAAAGCAACAGCACATCCAATGAGATACACAGATATCTCAAACAGTTGAGTCTACCAAGGGCATCGATGAAAGCAACAGCACATCCAATGAGATACACAGATATCTCAAACATTTGAGTCTACCAAGGGCATCGATGAAAGCAACAGCACATCCAATGAGATACACAGATATCTCAAACAATTGAGTCTACCAAGGGCATCGATGAAAGCAACAGCACATCCAATGAGATACACAGATATCTCAAACAGTTGAGTCTACCAAGGGCATCGATGAAAGCAACAGCACATCCAATGAGATACACAGATATCTCAAACAGTTGAGTCTACCAATGGCATCGATGAAAGCAACAGCACATCCAATGAGATACACAGATATCTCAACCAGTTGAGTCTACCAAGGGCATCGATGAAAGCAACAGCACATCCAATGAGATACACAGTCTCAAATAATAGCGGCTGCCAAAGGCTACTAGGACATTGATGAAAGCAACAGATATAACTATAGAAATCCACAGATATCTCAAATAGTTGCGTCTGCCAAGGGCTGCTAGTAAACAACAGGCAATCCAGTGATATACATAGATATCTCAAGCAATTAAGTCTACCAAAGGCTGCTAGTACTCGGATGAAAGCAAAAATCACAACTCGTGAGATCTACATATATCTCACTCAATAAAGCAAGGGTTGGAAATGTACGGATGAAAACGAACAGACACAACTCGTAAGATCCAAAGATATCTCACTCAATAAAGCTAGGGCTGCTAGTATACGGATGAAAGCAACAGGCACAACTCGTGAGATCCACAAGTATCTCGACCAACAGAGGTTGCCAGGAGCTGCTGGTACAAGGATGAAGGCAACAAGCACATCCAGTAAGATACACACCCAGAGAGAGAGAGAGAGAGAGAGAGAGAGAGAGAGAGAGAGAGAGATCCAGTAAGATACACATCCAGCAAGATCCACAGATATCTCACCCAATAAAGCCTGCCAAGGGTTACTAGGACACTGATGAAAGCAACAGGCACAACTCGTGAGATCCACAGATATCTCACTCAATGGCTGTCAACAATTGCCATGTCACTGATGAAAGCTACAGTCACATCCGGCCTTACTATAATTGTTGTGTAAGGAGCATTAATTGGAGTGGCGGTGGTGCAAGCTTGTCTACTGAGCCGGTGGCCGTGTTTTCAAACATTGCTCGTCTAAAACTAAGGCAAGTAAAACATTAATGGATTGGAACAAATAGAACAACAAACCCTAAAGTACTAAGCACATGCGTATTTCATATAGCAGCATACAGATATGAAACTAAAACACCCAAACAGATCAGCTCAAAAACACGTAAGTGATAAAGAAGAGTGTGAAATATGGAATGGATGGCCACTCATTCCATCTTTAGCAAACGGTGAGCGTTGGTATCGAGCCTTCGATTCTAAACAAAGAAATGCCAACAACAGAACTACCGCATGCAGACAGTGAACAACATACACAAAGACATGTCAAGCAATGTATACACAGAACGGAAACAGTAATCTCATTATCAGCATCGTCCAGTGCCTTGCCGGCTGGCCTGGGCGACCATGCCACTCCACAAATGACGGTCTCCAGCATAATGGACAAGTTCGTGTGTTGACTCACTTCCGTGCATGACAAAAGACTTTCAAGAATTTGCCCACGTTGTCTTCCTCTAGCTCTCTTTCCACAAATCTTTCTGATTGTCACAACATGTTAAAAGTTTTATCTTCACATAAACGTGGCCAAAAAACGATGACTGCCTCTTTCTGATGTTTGTGATAAGTTGTCTTTGCGACTCAACTTCCCTTAAAACGTCATGATTGCTCATTTTGGCTGTCCATTTAATTTTCAGCATTATTCTATAAAACCACATCTCCAAGGTTTCCATGGATTATTTTGCCTGTTTATTAATTACCCAGGATTCGCAGCCGTATGTTAAAACTGGCGCTATATAACACGCAAGAACTCTTTCATAACTTTCAAGGAAAGGGACTTATTGCACAAAACGTTCTTCATTTCATAGAATGCATCTTTTTTGATTGCCCTATTCTGTTCTTTATCTCACTGGTGCATATTCCATCTGATGTTATCCATGTGTCTAGATATGTGAATTTAAGCACTTGTCCCATTAGCAAACTAGAACAGGAAAATGACAAGCAAGAGATGAGTCATCCTAATGACTTGTCCTTTTCAGGACCATTACCCAAAAAGAGAAATAAACATCCACAGAACTGGCACTATTATCCACCGAACGCTGATGATTATGCTGTGGGGGGGGGGGGGGGGGGGGAGGAGGATCTGAACACCTATGGACCTGTCCGGAGTGCTATGAAGATACCCCAAATGATAACTGATAACTGATAACTGACAGAAATAAACAACCACACGAACGAAATACCAGTACAAGAAAAACACTAGAAAAGAGCAACTAGCGTAAAACACGCCCGTGTGTTGCCGGGGCCCATACGGGGGAGCAAAGAATAGTAACACTGTTGCCTACCTTGCACGTCGTAAGAGGCGACTAAGGAGGCTATGGTTCCGTCGCCCTGCTACTGAGTGAGTGCGTGGCGCGACACTGTGAGCTGTGAATTTCGCGTGGAATGCTTTTGCATCTGTCCGCAATTGTTTTTCGCGTGAACTGCATGTTCGGAACGATGACGGCCGGTATTGCTGGATTGACTGGTTTGCCTTTTCGGTTCACGTGTGCATTTTTCAGGAGACTCCTGGGAGTCGTCGCTGCAGCTAAGGAGTTTGTGCTTTGTGCAGCTCTTTCGGTGGGCCGCCCTGCAGAAAGAGACCGAACCATATGGGATAAAACCCCGGTCAATGAACTCTTTCTGGTGACTGCTGTTGTCATCGACGATGAACTGTATTTTTCGTGGAAGACTTTTGTGTTGGCATTCTGGCGGCGGCATTATGCACAATGTACCTGTACGGGCTGTTGGCTTGCTGACACTCCTGTCTATTCCATTGTTCACATGGGGCAGTGAGGAGCATTTTGTGATATTCACTGGCACAGGAACGGAGCAATATGGGGACGACCCGTTGCCGTGAAGTTGGAACCGCGACTAACTAATTAACTAACTAGCGTAAAACATCAATTATAACCTTATTAGAGATTGCACTTTCAGCCTTCGGAGAAACCCGGTTGGTTACAGGACAAAACACCCATAATATGTGGAGATCATGTCTTTTTTTGTTTAGCTGGCGTGTAAACAAAGTTGTTAGAAGACAATTACTTTAGCTGTTCCTCGCCTGGAACATATATTAACATGAAGATAACAAGACTATTGCAATATTATTAATACTAAATAAAAGTTTGAATAACGAAGACATAAACAATAGATTGCACGATTTATTGCCTGGCATATTTCGCTGCATCTCGTCAGGTACATACTGCAGAAATCACACAACTTACGTGAATTAATTACACAAATCCTTCAAACTGAAATATACACATGTTCGCACAGTAATGTCGATTGTCTACCACGGTAATTTTAAACTGCCAACTTAAAAGCCAACTGTTATAAGAAACTTGAAATGGATCAATAAGACTTTTTATGGGTGTAGACTAGTTATTAAGTGATGTTTCCTAACAGAGGCCAATGTAGCACCGGAAATTACTGAACTTACGAAAGTCCGTGTGGTTATCCAGCCGCAATCATCTCCATAGTGGTGTTGTCCCTTGACAAGTAATATCAATGGGAACCACATAAAAATATTTAAACACCAAGTAACAAGTAAATAAACAACTCTTGGGCATAACCTATAACATTATTCTGGGATACTATGGGGAAGGGTCGTGGGTGTGTGTGTGTGACATGGCATATTATTACACAACCACAATAAAAAGAACAATAACATCTCAATAAAAGACATACCAATTATATCTAATTAGTTAATTAACGATTCAAATATTGTCTCAACGAAAAAAACACACAATAAACTAACACCTTTCCAGCGCCATTGAGATGCTAAAGAATTCCTAAACCACATCAGATGGTGTCACTAGGGTCATAAGTCAAGTTATAACTACACAATTATGATTGTCCATCTCTAAAGCAAACGGAGTAAAAGTAGATGTTCTAAAGCACACGGGGTGAACATCAATTGTCAAAAGTATACGGGTGAATGTCCATGTTCTAAAATAAACGGATGAATGTCCATTTTCTAAAACACAGGGGTGCAAATGTTCATTCCTAAACACACAGAGATGCGAATGTTCATTCCTGGAAATATAGGGATGCGAATGTTCATTCCTGAAAACACAGGGGTGCGAATGCACATTCTTATATAGGAGTCAGAAATTGAATTACTGTGTTGTCCAGAATCCTGCAGGTGTTGGCCCTGGGAAACCATGAGGTAGTAATAAAAGGCCTAGAGGCGTGTACCATGCTGGGGTTGCTGTTCGGACAAGGGATGGGCCAGTGATAATCAAGGGAGAATCACTCTTCCCGCATTAGAAAGGCATTATCCTCCTCCTGCCTTGAGGAATTTGACCCCCTTGTTGCCATTCTTCATCATTTATGAAAATACCCCATTATCAGCCAAGCAATGACCACCTTTCCTTGCAGAAAATATATGCCAAACAATATAGCCATACCTACAGAAACAAGAGAACAAGAAAAGGGAAAAAAGATGAAGAGGGAAAGAAATAGAAAGTGAGAGAGAGAGAGAGAGAGAGAGAGAGAGATACAAGAGAGAAAGAGAGAGAGAAATAGTGAGAGAGAAAGAGAGAAGGTGAAGTGATTATGACACCAAGGGTGGGTCAGTTAGACCTGGTCCCATCACCTTAACATTTGATGCAGTCCTTCACGCTTTATATTGACATGATATGTCTCTCTCACGCCTGCCTTATGGAGGTGAGTCATTCTCATCCTTTCCCGACTCTGCCGCCCAGAATATCTGGTGGCCATCAGCAAGAGTGATACCATTTCTCCATCGTGGCATTGAATCTCTTCTCCCGTATAAATGTGTAGGTAACCTCATATCGTATTTATACATTTATAAATGAACTCATTATTAATTCTTTATGCATGAATACACACACAAAAAAAAACATAGTCTCCTCTGAACATAAAGACAAAGAGATTACACGAGATTTTCCAGAAAAGTATCTCCATAAAATAATACAAGGGATATTCTAGAAAGTAGCGAGGTAGATCTTTTCCAAATCATTATCTACACAAGAAGACTGAATAAATAGAGAACAGGAAGATCATCCCTTAAAAGGGGCATGAACTTACCAGAAAGGCACCCATTGACTATTTATCTAAGTCAAAGAAAATACACCAAATTCTTCGAGGATTACCTTAGATCTTCACAAAGAAAACTCTACTATAAATTCAGATCTATTCCATTTAAATGTACTAGTCTTAAGCTTATTTACTATGGTTTCCAACGTACCAAAACCATCATAAATTAAAAGGAACCATACCCGGACTGATCAACACGTCCTGTCTTAACAAATCTTTCCGGCAACTGCACGAAAACGATACATTACTCCTGCCAACAACTCCTTGAGCTCATTCATTAACATACTTTATGTTAATATGAATTATCTTGGCCGCATTAATAGAAAAGCTCCCTTTCAGCACGAACAGTGACGTCACTCAGATGCGGGTGGGATTGCTGGAATTGTGGAAAAAGGGGGATATTTCCCAGTTGTCTGCCCCTTTCCCTGCAAATCGTTAATTCTCCGTGTCAAAGCATGGGCTATATCTATTTCAAGCACCTGTTTACAACTCCGGCGTTGCTAATTTTCTAAAGGGGGAAAAAGGGAGGGGGGGGGGGATTGTTTATTGTCACCATTAATAATCAGGGATTTCCCAGTCTTAACATGTCAACTTTTGAAACAACATTTCCTCTCTATTCGGAAGGGGGTTGATTGGCGCTGATATTATAAATGTTTAGAAATGTCACAGTGAGTTTTCTCATAGCCCATGCTGTGTGGTTTTGGTGTCCGTATGGCTTCTGTCTCGTGTACTACTAGTTATTTCTGAAACTGATGTTCATCTATGGGCGTTGTACGTGACCTCACAGGTCATTGAACTGTTTATGCGATCGTGTAAGCAAAGTTGATAGCGAACTGCCCTGATATTATCAAGAGTACGATCGGACGCGACTTCGACGCGTGGGTTCGTTGCCTACGAAAGATAGTTAATACGATTTGCCACCTATTTCTCTGTGCATTTAGGCCTACAAAAAGCGTTGGCTCTATCATATGACAGACGTATAGCAGAAAACTGCTTCGGGATACAATTAAAGGTTGAACATGGTAATGTGATATAAAATTAGAGGTTGAACATGGTAATTTGATATGAAATTAAAGGCTGAACAGAGTAATTTGATATAAAAATAAAGGTTGAACAGGATAATTTGATATAAAAAGAAAGGTTGAACAGGGTAATTTGATATAAAAATTAAAGGTTGAACATGGTAATTTGATATAAACGTAAAGGTTGAACAGGGTAATTTGATATAAAAGTAAAGGTTGAACATGGTAATTTGATATAAAAGTAAAGGTTGAACATGTTAATTTGATATAAAACTAAAGGTTGAACAGAGTAATTTTATATAAAAGTAATGGTTGAACAGGATAATTTGATATAAAATTAAAAGTTGAACAGGGTAATTTGATTTAAAAGTAAATATTGAACAGGGTAATTTGATATAAAAGTATAGGTTGAACAGGATAATTTGATATAAAAATAAAGGTTGAACAGGATAATTTGATATAAAAGTAAAGGTTGAACAGGATAATTTTACATAAAATTAAAGGTTGAACAGGGTAATTTGATATAAAAGTAAATGTTGAAGAGGGTAATTTCAAATAAAAGTAAAGGTTTAACAGGATAATTTGATATAAAATTAAAGGTCGAACAGGGTAATTTGATATCAAATTAAAGGTTGAACAGGGTAATTTGATATAAAATTAAATGTTTAACATGGTAATTTGATATAAAATTAAAGGTTGAACATAGTAATTTGATATAAAATTAAAGATTTAACAGGGTAAGTTGATATACAATTAAAGTTTGAACATGGTAATTTGATATTAGAAAAACAAAGATTACGCCAACACGCCACGCCGTCTGTACCATGACTAACAAAGTACATATTTTGTGTAAAAATTCGGCATGAAAAGGACGTTGTGAAAATACGTCCAAAGAAAGACAGATGCAGAATATGCAACTTGGAAAGTTACAAATCCGAAGATCTATAAATGTTGGGATCGAAAAAAGGAAAAAAAAAATCCTATTACAATAATGCAACATTCAGGAGTTTCTAGTTTTGCCATGAATGGATGTTCCTTTTTATTACTACAAGGAATAGTCTTCAATTTGCACATGAAGGCAGTGACCTGAGGCTGTGAAGCGCAATGGAATGAAAACAGAGAAATAAATCCACTGGAAATACTAAATTGAGATGGATGGACTCTCCCAATCGTATACTGAAAAATAGACACAGCCCAACGCGTTCCAGCGGACAGATTTGGTTATAGATCGAAAAATGAATCTCTTGTTCACACGCTCAACAACTAATGTGTGAGACTGTATTTCATCGCCTGTATTGAGATTGATAATATCATCACCAAGAGCCATCTCCGCAGTGAGGGTGAATCTCTTGTCCATACTCTCAACGACTAATGTACGAGACCGTTTATCATCACCTATATTGAGATTGATAATATCATCATCTAGAGCCATCTCCGCAGTGAGGGTCATACTTTAGCAGGTTGAGTTGAGTCAAGAACCGACACCACTCGGGACATTCCCATTCGTGCTCCGTCTTCATCTTCAACAGCCAGCGAAGAGTTTCAATGCTATTGATATCAGTAGCAATCTGAATATATGTCCGTCTGGCCTTTCCTCGGAGTACCCTCCAGCAGGCTCTGTGCACAATGTCCCTGTTATCATAACAAGCCGAGCTATCCTTTGTCAATTTTCCTGCATCCCTATCCCCAGTATATTTGCTGTGTTCTGTGTCCCTCTTTGAGCTTGGTGACCCTTGACCCTTCTTCCAGGAACCACGCCTTTCACCACTATTTTTGCCAAGCCACAATCATCATCATCATCATCATCATCAAGTGCCAAGCCAGCTGGCATAGGCGTTCATGACTTTTCACAGATCTCGATCCTTAGTTTTCTGGATCAACTCTGCTGATGATATTCCTCCATGCCACCGTCTCAACCTATCCAGCATCATTTCTTGTGGTCGGCCTCTGTCTCTCTTCCCCTCAATCTTTCCAGTTGTCACGATGTTCTCCAATGCCTGTCTTCTCATCACCTGACCAAAGTAAGTTGTTTGTCTCTATCTTACTGTTGTACGTAATGTTCTAGTTTAATTATCCTGTTTCAGGAAATCGTTGTTAGTTACTTTGGCAGTCTAAGGAATTCGCAACATTCGTCTCAGGAACCACATCTCGGTTGCTTCCAAGTTCTTCCTAATTTTTTTTTCATTTACATTCCAAGATTCACAGCCATACAGCAAAACAAAGCCACAATGGTTTTTAATATTTCTTCTTTTTCAATTATCCTGCAAAGCGTTATAGGCCCTCAACAACTCACCCCAAGCCACTATATCTTTAGCTATCCCATGCAGATCTGTCCATATCCTTCCCTTCTTCTTCTTCTTCTTCTTCTTCTTCTTCTTCTTCTTCTTCTTCTTCTTCTTCTTCTTCTTCTTCTTCTTCTTCTTCTTCTTCTTCTTCTTCTTCTTCTTCTTCTTCTTCTTCTCGTTCTTGTTCTTGTTCTTGTTCTTGTTCTTGTTCTTCTTCTTCTTCTTCTTCTTCTTCTTCTTCTTCTTCTTCTTCTTCTTCTTCTTCTTCTTCTTCTTCTTCTTCTTCTTCTTCTTCTCCTCCTCCTCCTTGTCACAAAATAAAACCGTGTGTTTAACAGGTTGATTATTATAGAGGATTTTCGGATTAAGCGGACGATCTGCCAGCGACAACTATTTGTACTAACAGAGTAAACACAGCTGCACAGGTTACATCGTGTCAGCCCATAAACACATTTGGCGGTGAGTGAGAAGGAATGGATACACCGCGTTGGCAGTTTATAAACATTTAGAATCACATAGCCTTGCCCGGCTCAGTACATGGAACAGCCCTGTCTGTCAGTTATAGTTCCGAACATCAGACGGAAATGGCTGCTGGGATTGTCACCACGGAACAGAAGAGTGACAAGTTTGTCAACATTTGAATGCAGATGGAAGCCGTGAGATCACAGGGGCAGATGTAAAACGGAAGTACCTAGTACGGAAAACAGTGCATCTGTCAATTCTTGGTTTCCGGAACATCAAGATGATTGGCAGCGTGTTGGGAAAAACTCTTTGTTGGAACTGTACAGTAACTCTCTAGATTGTTTTGAGAATCTGGACAAGTAATGACAACTTTGACAGGGACTAAAGCCATGAAAATAGATTCTTGACAATGGCTGATATGTCCAAATAACACCTGTGTGGACAGGAAGAATACAGTCACGTGACCAATTAGAGGTTTTGCCATAAACCATGATTGGAGATGGGGAGTTGACAAAAACCGTGGATTATGATGGACGTGTTTGTGGGAGAGCTCTACAGTGCGAGATAAATTTAACATTAACTAGCATGTGTCGTTATGGCAAAGTGTAGTAACCATCCCGGGAATGAGGCGGTTGTGCATAAGGTAGTCAATATAGTCAATTAGTTCTAATTAATATAGGCTGTAGGCTTGTTAAAACTATAGTGAGATGATTAGCACTGTTAGTGGAAAACTAACTAGAGTAGGGAAGTAATACTTGGCTCTGTTAGTTGAAAATAGATTAGTGAAGTGTTTATAAGCTTTACTAGTTGAGAATTGAGTAATGAAGGATAATTGGGATCTTCCCGTAGGTGTCCCTGGTGGGCGGGGGTCCGCATTCTGTTTGCTGATTTTTTTTGTCTTGGCCTGATGATAACCTATGTGGTCAGTTCATCTGTCCCTGATGGGTACATTATATTTTCTGAGCGAGGCCGATGCCACGATCATCTAATAGAGATCAGTGAAGGGGAGGCTATCACCAGTTGTATGATTTATTTTACAGGTTCCTCTGGTTGGAATGAAGAACCCGGAACAACTAAAAAATCCGATCCCGGATAAAGTATGATGTGGAGAGATGGGCCAGCAACTTTCGCAACGGAAGAAGTTAAGACACATTGCTCGGTGGAGTCTAATGGTATATGTATCCTACATGAGTGAATACCAATCGTTAACACACCTGAAGTGATGGAGGTTCAGCCCACGTGGAACTAGATCAGTAGGAACTGATGTTCACATTAGATGAAACCAAACATTGAAGTGTAGTTGTGCCACGTATCAAGGAAATCAGAACTTTCAGACTATATCTAGTGAATAAAGCAAGCCATTTTATTCTAGATACAGTTATTGCTGATATTGACGAAGAAACTTCCAGCAGCATGGTGAAGAAATATTGTCAGAATTATCAGAAAATTATTGAAGAAAATCTTTGGCCATATTGCGGCAGTTCTTTGGCAGTTACTGCGGCATTTCTTACTGGAGTTGACATCAAAGCCAAAATAGAAGACATGGTCAAGTCAGTTGTTACTAAGAAGAAAGGGAATGTGGATACCAATAAATGCGCCAATGATTGGATCGCTTTTTCTAAGTCTGTTGTTCCAACTGTTATTTAATTGATCAAAGATTTAAATCTTTCTTCTGAATCATCTGGTGTATGTGAAGTAGTAGGAATTGTAGAACAAAAGCCGAGAAGTGAATTTGACTTATTGTTTGATCCTCCACCAAACAAAACACTTAAGTTTGATGACCCCAGAAACAAATGCCTTGAGGCTGAAGTCACCATGTTTCAAAAATTACGGCAACCAACTTCACAACCATTAAATTATTGGTAAAATGAACATAGGTTTCCATTGCTAACAGCAAGTGTGAAAATTGTTTTGGCCATACCTGTGTCCTCAGCGGCAGTAGAGCACTTATTTAGTGCAGCTGGATTGTTGTTGAGTAAGTTACGAAAACGGATGTTACCAGCTCTCGTTATAAACTCTGAGTATATCAGATTTGCATGTAAGATGAAAATTGTGGAAATGGTTCAGGGATTACCTATATTAACTGAATTGTTAGACACAGTCGATCAGCAGGAAATTGATAATGTGCTGAATGAGCAGAGTGACTCAGAAACAGAATGAGAGTGTCAGAATGACACTGAATTGTCATATTTAGATTAAACTTTGATTTAATAAAATTCACTTGAATATTAAAATTAATAAAGTATGTTGTTTTGCTTGTCTCTTTGTACATGTAGTCCTATTTAGTAGACACTAACCCTAAACTTTCATAATTTTATTTGAACTGTATTCCATATTAGTATTATCATCGGAATCCCATGGGATGGGACAGGCAAATTACCGTGGGATGGGATGGGAATGGGACTGAAAAATGTGTCCCATGGACAAGCCAGATGATAGCTTTCAATGTTTCTTTTGTCTAGTTATATGCTCATAGCTTTAAGTGTTTCTATTCTTTAGTATATCCTCGTAGATTTTAATGTTTCTGTTGTCTAGTTTATCCTCATTGCTTTCAATATTTCTTTGGTCTAGAACATTCTCGTAGCTTTCAATGTTTCTTTTATCTAGTTTACCCTAATAGTTTTCAATAGTCGCTGTCAAGCTGCAAGAGTTTTTGGAAAGGGGGAAGCTTCTTCCATGAGGCCTGGGGAGCTACAGGCCAGCGAAAGATACCTGGTCAAATGCAGCCACTTTTGCCTTTGACGTTTATGAGGGGTTCCAGAGCAGACAGAAAACGATGGCACTTCGATAGACTTCAGAGCCACATATTTTAACCCCGGGACTGCCACAGGGATCTGCAATCTCACCGGTGCTATTTAACGAGTATACTAGCAAAATTGCAAACCTAGAAGCACCAGGGGTTGGAAGGATACTAACATTTGCAGATGATATTCTTGCATATAGGCAGGGGAGAGATAGGGAGCAAACAGCCCAGTAGCTACAGACGACAGTAGACAAAGTGACTGACTGGTGCAATGAAATGGGTGCTGTCATCCACCCTGAAAAGGCGGCTGTTTCGTGGTGCTCTCTGGACAACATGATTGTAAGTGCTGATGTTCCGAGCCTCACGATAGATAGCAGAAGCGTCAACAGAGAGAACCAACTAAAGTATCTGGGAATCACATTTAACAGGAGTCTGTCCTTCAAGGACCATGTGGAGACGGCTGTGACAAGATCTCAAAAGGGACTCAATGCACTTAAAACTATGGCTGCCATGGACACAGAGCAGAGAATGCTCTTCACACTATACCAGCACTGGAACATCTCAGTTATTGATTATGGACTAGGACTGCTCACTGTCCCAAAGAGTCAGCTGGTGAAATTAGAGCGCATACAGAACGAAGCTATGCGGGTCATTCTGGGATGCACCAGAGACACCCCAGTAGTGTGTATGCGTTACATCCTTGGTCTGCCGACTGTTGCTGGTAGGCTCAAGGTGATGCAGGCGAAGGCATACCTCAGAGTAGCTGCAGACACAGATCACCCGTTGTATGAGGTGCTGGACGCAGTTAAGGATCAGAGACTGATAAGAGGGAAATCATGGATCGCTCGGGTGGAGGATACGATCAGACAGGTGCACATCTTGGAGGACATTAGGCGAGGAGAGGAGTGGGTCAAAGTGCCAGCGGAGCAGTCAGACTTGTGCAGTTATAATCACATTGAGCCGGGGGGTGCAGGGAGTGGCCAGCAGAGGCCACGGAAATCGGAAAAACCGATTTTATCCCATAGAGCTCTGTCTCTTTCCACAAGGCGGCCTACCGAAAGCGTCGCACAAAACACGAACTCCATAGATCCAGCGACGACCCCCAGGAGTCTCCGAGAAAATTGCACTCGTGAACCGAAAGACGTAGGCCGAAATTGAACCCTCAACCTTCGGAACTCGAGGCAGATCAGACGGCTTAACCACTTGGCCACGGAGACTCAAACCACCCAGCGCCGACTGGTCTATAAAACTTTGCTTCCAGCACAATATACCCAATGACTCACGAGGCTTATTAAAGGAACCTTGACTTGACTATATTAGACACTCCTCAAGGTATGCATGGATTCTCCACAGGCAAGCGGATCCAGATGGCGAGGATGTTGCTGCTCACCATACTCCCAACGTTGGCTCTGGTGATTATATCAAGCACTGATCTCAGTAACAAGGCCCGGAAGGTGAGTAACTGGGACGTGTTGTAGGTAATCGTCTGACGTTTGTATGTGCTGATTGTGCTCTTTACTTAACTTTGTGTTAATTACATATCCTCTATACATCCCTGGGTGTGTCCAGTCCTCTAGTATTTACATCTGCACTATATATAGTGTGTCAATTCTTCTCGTATTTATATCTTCACTATATGTGGTGTGTCCAGTCCTCTAGTATTTGCATCTGCACTATAAATGTTGTTGCGTCAATTCCTCTGATATTTAAATGAAGTATACGTGCTGTGTTAGTTCCTCTGGTATTTACATCTGCACTATACGTAATGTGTCCATTCCTCTGGTATTTCACCTGTACTATATTAGTGTGTCCATTCCTCTGATATTCACATCTGCACTATACGTGGTGTGTCCATTCCTCTGGTATTTACATCTGCACTAAACGTGGTGTGTCCATTCCTCTGGTATTTATATCTGCATGTTGATTATATATTAATCACACCCCGGTGGTAACTTACTGCAAAGAACATGCAACATTTTGATCTGAGGTGTGTGAGGGGTAGCGAACACGTTTCAAAATCTCTTAAACCTAGTTCGAAATTAGCCCCAAGACACTTGGAAGCAGACCATCTTATGTTGATTTTCATACAATGGTATTAGCTTCGGTCTTTCAGAAAGCAATGGCAAACTACCTAGCGTAAAATTGCCTAGAAAATAATAAACAATCATAAACTGCTGAGGTTGATTCAGACGTCCTATAAAGGAATGCAACTAACTAGCTTAGGGTTCACTTGGATATTCCATTGCTTGCTTCACTAGAAGCTGAATGATCTGAAACAAGAGTAAAAGAATCGATCTCCTCACGAGGTTCAATAACTCGGACTGAACTGTCCCACACAGCCATCGGCTAGTTTTTGAAGTTCCAAAGGACACCACTTGAACGCACTGTCTGATCTGAGATTAGGAGACCAATAAATAATCTACTTTTCCCATGAAAGGATTTCCGCGGGACATTGCGTGGGAGTCTGTTTACAATGAAATACTTGAAACAAGTGGATAAACATGGCTAACGTCCTAATCTCTGTCTGACTGTATCATCATCATGTGCCATGTTGATAAGCATGGGCGATCGTATTTCGCCATTCTATACGATCATTAGAATCGTGGATCAGCTCTATTTTTTTGTCTATACCAAGCCACGTGATCAAGGCATCCATATATTTACATCTCTGCAATCCCCTTGTTCCCCCCCGCTCAATCTTGCCAGTTGTCACTAAGTTCTCAAGTTTTTTTTTCTTCTCATAAAATGCCCAAAATGTTGAATGTCTGCGTCTAATCTTTCCAATCAGTATACGGTTTTCATTTGCTTCTTGTAGGACTTGCTCGTTGGTTTTTCTATCTGCCCATGGTATTCTGTGCATCTTCCTTAGAAACCACATCTCCACTGCCATTAGATATGTTTTAACGTGTCTTCTCATTGTCCACTTCTCACATCCATACAAAAGTACACATTTTATGTAGCACTTCAGCACTGTTTTTCCCTGTTTTTCTCGCTGCAATTGACATCTTGTCATTGATCAGATTGTTGTCCATCTTGCAAAAGACTACCTTCGCTGTGGTTTAGAGTATTGTGAGACAAGCAATTTCAAAAATCTCTGTCATACCAAGTCGAAGGTTCGCAATCTGCTTTGTGATTTGGAAGCAGCTTTGCGTTGGTTTCGATGTTATGAAGCGTCAACCGTGCAGAGAGCAATGACAAACTATTGAGCTAACATTGCCTTGTAAATCACAAACAACCATTAAGTGCAGGGGTTGGTTGTAAATTCCTGTCAAAGACATGCACTTTAATCAGCACCCTCCGACCTCTCTTCCCGAGACATTTCCTGGTATACATTTTTAGAATTGGTCGACCTTGGAGGTCTATTAAAAAAGCCGCCTCAGTGCAGATTCGAACCCGTGACCACTAGACCAGTAGGCGAGCGTTTAGCCAGTACGTTACACCGACTCCACAATGCATTGGATTTCAGAGTTAAAACTCACAGTGTTCCAGATGATTCACAAGCAACGAATCAACCAACCAACGAACAAACGAACAAACCAACAAAAGAGCAGACCAAACAATAAACCAACCAACCAACCGACTAACCAACCAAACAGCCAACCAACCATCCAACGAACGAACGAACGAACTATCGATCTAACCAGCCAACCAAGAAGTCAACCAACCAACTATCGATTTAACGAACAAACCAACTGAGGAATTACTCATCGAACTAACCAATCAACCAACCAGCTATCCAGCAAATCAAGCCATCCATCCATCCATCATGTGCCATGCCGATAAGCTTGGGCAGTCATGTTCTGCCATCTCACTCGATCACCAGAATCGTGGATCAGCTCTGTGATTCTGTCTCGATCATGCCACAAGGCCAAGCCGTCCAGGTATTTGTTTCTAGGTCTTCCCCTTGGTCTGTTCCCCTCGATCTTACCAGTTGTCACCAAGTTCTCCAAATCATTTCTTCTCATAACATGCCCCAAAAATTGTGACTGTCTACGTCTAATGACTCTAATCAGTTTACGATCTTCATTTGTTTCTTGAAGGACTTGTTCATTGGTCTTTCTGGCTGTCCATGGTATTTTTTGCAAATCAAGCAACGAACCAAAAACTTCAAAAAATTAAACAACGAATCAACCAACCAGCCAGCCAACCAATCAACCAACTAACCGACTCAACCAACCAACCAACCAACCAATCAACCAACCAACCAACCAACCAACCAAGCAACCAACCAATCAACAAACCATCCAACCAATCAACCAACCAACCAACGAGCGAACTAACCATACAATGAACAAATCAAACACCCAAAGATCCAGCCAACCAGAGAATCAAAAATAAATCAAACAACTAAGCAAGTAACCAACCTTCTAACCAGAGAAACAAACAATAAATCAAACAACCTACCAACCCCAGAAACAAACAATAAATCAAACAACCTACCAACCAGAGAAACAAACAATAAATCAGGCAATCAAACAAGCAAGCAATCAATCAACAAACCACATTAAGAAAGCAGAAACAATGGTTACACCAAGGAACCAAAATATCGTCTAACAATAGAATGAGGCACATTTAACAAATGAATACATTCACACATACAGGGACAGTCACAAAATCAGATGAAAGAGGCGTCGGAAAGACTAAGAACAGAATAGGCCGAGCACAAGCTGCTTTTTATAAGTTGATAAGTATCTTATGTAATACGTCATTTTCATTGAACGCCAGAAACACAGTATTGAAATATTTTATAGAACCAGTTCTGTTGTGTGACAGAGAATCGTGGAATACGAAAGAACAAATCATAAAGAGTTTGGAGGCATAGACAATCTGGTTCCTGGGATGAATATAACGGATACCTTGGACGTCCAGAGTAGTTAACAACGATTGCTTTTATGAAGTTAATAAAAGTAGAACATTATACGGAACTTTAAGAAATCGACAAAGAGTGTTCTTCGGTCTTATGATGAGAAAAGGGGCATTGGAGAACATCGTGACGACAGGAAAGATCATCAATAGAAGAGACAGATGCAGGCCAAGAGAGCTGATCCTGGACGGTCTAAAACGACGGAGAACAAGAATAGTATCAGCAGAGTTGATTCAGACACCAAAAGGACCGAGCTCTATGTAGAGACCTACGCCACATTTCAGGACACGTGATGATCTTCTTATCTGTCTATGGGATTCTGAGTCTATGGAGAAACAATATCTCAGTTGGCTGCGGTGTCATTCTATCCTCTTTATTATCATCAGCATAAGATAATTTGCCTCTTCTCTCTTCCTCTTTCGAAGGAAGTACGTCACGCCCATTTATGCACCTCAAAGATCAGTATGTCCGACCTTGGCATGCATTTGTGGCCATTTGTATCAGGCTTAATTCCTTTATACAGATTCTATCCAAAGTCAATTGCTGTATCTACCCAAGGGTAGGTTTATATTTCCTAACAATATCTACCCCAGGGTAGGGTTATATTTCCTAACAATATCTACACCAGGGTAGGGTTATATTTCCTAACAATATCTACCCCAGGGTAGGTTTATATTTCCTAACAATATCTACCCCAGGGTAGGGTTATATTTCCTAACAATATCTACCCCAGGGTAGGGTTATATTTCCTAACAATATCTACCCCAGGGTAGGGTTATATTTCCTAACAATATCTACCCCAGGGTAGGTGTATATTTCCTAACAATATCTACCACAGGGTAGGTTTATATTTCCTAACAATATCTACCACAGGGTAGGGTTATATTTCCTAACAATATCTACCGCAGGGTAGGTTTATATTTCCTAACAATATCTACCACAGGGTAGGGTTATATTTCCTAACAATATCTACCCCAGGGTAGGGTTATATTTCCTAACAATATCTACCCCAAGGTAGGTTTATATTTCCTAACAATATCTACCCCAGGATAGGGTTATATTTCCTAACAATATCTACCCCAGGGTAGGGTTATATTTCCTAACAATATCTACCCCAGGGTAGGGTTGTATTTCCTAACAATATCTACCCCAGGGTAGGTTTATATTTCCTAACAATATCTACCCCAGGGTAGGGTTATATTTCCTAACAATATCTACCACAGGGTAGGGTTATATTTCCTAACAATATCTACCCCAGGGTAGGTTTATATTTCCTAACAATATCTACCCCAGGGTAGGGTTATATTTCCTAACAATACCTACCCAAGGGTAGGGTTATATTTCCTAACAATATCTACCCCAGGGTAGGTTTATATTTCCTAACAATACCTACCCAAGGGTAGGGTTATATTTCCTAACAATACCTACCCAAGGGTAGGGTTATATTTCCTAACAATGTTGCCAGGGAAGCGGCTTTAAGGCCTGCTCCTTGCGATTTCCAACAGCCTATGATGCACAACTGGCATACCAGAAACTCCTGTTTCTCTCATTATCCGAGTACCATCCCACTGTGGAGTCCCCGGAAACGACAGAGCTGATCGATTGGCTAAGGAAGGAGCAAAAGAAGAACAACCTGATGTGTCTATTACATACCACCAAAAGAAAAGAATGATCAAATCAGTCAGAAAGCCACCAAAACCTGCTCAAGATGACTACCACGTTATGGACAGACCAGAACAGGTCATTCTTCTGCGCCTCAGAACAGGACACAATAGATTACGCAACCACATGTATACAAAATTCAAGATTGGTGACTCAGCCATGTGCACGTGTGGTTTGGCGTCGCAGACAGCAGAGCACATACTACAGGATGGCCCAAACTACAACATATCCAGGCGAACCTTCTGGCCTAGAGAGACGACAGTGGAAGATAAACTCTATGGACCGCTGAGTGAACTAAAAAAGACTGTTAGATTCACACAAGAGACAACATTGCAGTTATAAACATATTTCAGGCGAACGAAAGAAGAACAAAAAATTATCCGAGTAGAGTAGTTATCCAATCGCATTACCCAAGAGACCAGGAGGACCAAGATTCGCATTACCCAAGAGACCCCCCCCCTCCCCAGCTACACCTCCTCACCCCCCTCATTTGCACAAGACAACAGTACATCTGATAATCAGTTTTCGTCGCAGCTAACATAATTATCCAGAGAACGTTCAACTATGCACCACTGTTGTGAAAAAAAAAAAAAAAACAACAACGACAAAAACAAAAACAACAACAAACAAATAGACAGTCAAATCTTCTAGGGCCACGTTATGAGAAGAATAAACTATAGAACTTGGTGACAACTGGCAAAATTGAGGGGGAAGGTGAAGAACAACCCTCTCCCCCCTCTTCCCTCCATTATACAATTACTACTACCCTGTTCAATCTAAGAAGAGAAGTTATATTAGGGTCGCATCCCTGGCTCAGAATAATAATTTTGTGACTACATCAGCCACAAATAGGTTATCAATTGGAAGGTGATTGTTGTCCAAAGAGGGTAATGGCTATTGAATTTCTGTTCATTTTATAGCCCATGTCGCGTGACATTGGTGATCGTGTCTGCCCACAGCCTTTTATCTCGTGTAATGCCAACCATCTCTGTTACTGCTGTTCCTCTATGCCATGACATCAAACTGTCTAGCGTCTTCTCTCTCTGTCTCCTCTTTTCCTCTCCAAATTTTCCGTTGTCACTACGTACTACAACTTGTCTCTTCTCACGATGTTCCCACAGAATGCGGACTGTCTGCTTTCAGTACAACACCATTGACCTTTTTTTTCCCCGCATATCCTTTACAGGACATCGCTGTCAACAACAGCATCGTTCAGCTGATTGTTGATTTCTTGGCAAGATTACGCTCGGTAGTTTGCCATTGGTTTCTGAGCGGCGGGCTCAGATAACCAGTAAGTTACTAACGCGGTGAGAACCGCTACCGATTCTCGCGCAGGTTACGTTACTCACGAGAATATACGGGATTACGGAGAAAGACGATTACTCCTAGGTCATGAAGACCGGCCCATTGACACTACTAGACCCATATTTATTTTTACTTATTTATATAGGCTCTGTGGCGATGGGGTTACGGACGCAAGTCGCAATCCCACATACCACGTTCAAACCACAGCTGCATGCGATTTGGAAGCAGACCATCTAGCGTTGATTTCCCATACAAAAGTATGCGTGCCGGTCGTTCAGAAATCAATGGCAAACCATTGAACGTAAACTTACCCAGGAATCACAAACAGCCAAAAATACCGAGGTTTACTGCAACGTGCTATAAAGGATATACAACTATCTATTTATATAGACCGTGGTCAATCTAACGCTTACCGCTCTTACTTTCTGGAACGTTTCCTGGTACATATTTTAGGCTCGATCAGGTCAGGAGACCAAGGCCAATTTAACAACAAAATTCTTCTCCATAAGACTTCGAACTCAGGGGCATTAAGTAGACAGCCAAGGGTCTAGCCACTACGGTACCACGCTCCCTTTGCTTTCTGTAATTGCCCCATTTAGTTAATTCTTCAGGCTCAAGACTCCCCTGCCAAACACCGCAAGGTACTATATTTGCAGTCAATGACAGTTTTTGAAAGTACCATTGACTGTAAATGTACCTTGGAGGTCAGCCCCGTAAACTAGGAGAGATCAGCTCGGTAAACTCAGAGAGGTCATCTCGGTAAACTCGGAGAGGTCAGCTCGGTATACTCGGAGAAGTAATCTCGGTAAACTCGGAGATGTCATCACATCTCGGTAAACTCGGAGAGGTCAGATCGGTGAACTCGGAGAGGTCATCTCGGCAAACTGGGAGAGGTAATCTCGGTAAACTCGGAGATGTCATCACATCTCAGTAAACTCGGAGAGGTCAGATCGGTAAACTCGGAGAGGTCATCTCGGCAAACTCGGAGATGTAATTACATCTCGGTAAAATCGGAGAGGTCAGCATGGCCGAATAGAAAAGAGCACTCCTCTTAAACTTCCGTTGTGCTGAAGCCGAGGTAACGGGCTCAACCCCTACACAGGTCGTTTGCACTAAAATATTGACTTCTCGTCCTTGACTTGTGGACGTAAATTATAAATAAGTAGCTCAGAAGTCGGAGTGGGTTCGCCTGATGGCGAGGGCATTGGTAATAGGAAAAAGCGAATCCACAAACAAACAATCAGCCCAGTGCACTAGATGTAATAGCATGAGTGTGAATTGCGCTTGAATTCAAAGCTGGAAACCAACGAGGACAAAACTGTACATTAAAGCATCATCTGTTTCTGTGTTATGAATAATTACATATGTTATACTAATTTCACTACACAAAAGAGTGTTACAGTTACTAAGATGTGTTTTTTAAAACAGGTACCGTAACACACACGCGCACACACACAAACACACACTCACACACGTACTCATACACACGCGCACACACACTCTCTCACACACACGCACTCACAAGCAACTGATGGGCGTGGCGACGGGTGGTTCTATGTCACTCGACTGTAATCACGTGACTGCCATATTTTAGGGAAATGACGCAAGGGAGATCGCCAGCATAATCAAGTTGAGTATGAGAGTCGGGGAACTCATCCACAACATGCAGGTGGAGAGAGGGTACACGGCGCTACACATCATCTCCACCAACGACCCCTCCAAGTCGCAGCTGGGAAGCGAGACTCGGCTGCTGGCCAAGGACAGCTTTGAGTAAGCTTTCATGTATTTGGTCGTTGTTCTGTTTGTCATTTCGTGAAGAAGATTAAGAACAAGAAGAATAGGAAGAACAAAAAGGCAAACACGAAATGAAGAAGTGGAAGACGAAGTAGAAGAAGGAGGAGGAGTTGGACAAGGAGGAGAACAAGCAGAAGAGCAAGTAGTAGACAGAATGAAGAAGTAGACGTAAGATAAGGTGAAAAATAATAAGACAAGGAGGTAGTGAGTGGTGGTAGTAGTAATGATAGTAGTAAAGTGGTAGCAGCAGTAGTAGTAGTAGTAGTAGTAGTAGTAGTAGTAGTAGTAGTAGTAGTAGTAGTAGTAGAAGTAGTAGAAGTAGCAGTAGTGGTGGTGGTGGTGGTGGTAGTAGAAGAAGAAGAAGAAGAAGAAGAAGAAGACGAAGAAGAAGAAGAAGAAGAAGAAGAAGAAGAAGAAGAAGAAGAAGTAAACGAAATGAAGAAGTGGGAGAAGAAGAAGAAGAAGAAGAAGAAGAAGAAGAAGAAGAAGAAGAAGAAGAAGAAGAAGAAGAAGAAGAAGTAAACGAAATGAAGAAGTGGGAGAAGAAGAAGAAGAAGAAGAAGAAGAAGAAGAAGAAGAAGAAGAAGAAGAAGAAGACGAAGAAGACGAAGAAGACGAAGAAGAAGAAGAAGAAGAAGAAGAAGAAGAAGAAGAAGAAGAAGAAGACGAAGAAGAAGAACAACAACAACAAAAGCAACAACAACAACAACAATAAAGTCAGCAACAACAACAAGAGAAGGATGCAGCAGCAGATCTGTTGGTGGTAGTGTTGATGTTAGTGGTGGTGATGCTGATAATGACGACGAAGATGATAAAATATGAAAATGATTGGTTCCTGGATATGCATTGAAATACACCCCTGCATGTACTCTGAATTGAAAGAAACATAGGAGCCATAATTATGTTTATCTGTACTGAAGCCTTAGAGCAGTGGTTCTCAACCGGTGGGGATTTAGGGTTTCCAGTAGGGGGGGGGGGGGAATTAAGATTATTTCAAGATCACGTTAATACAAGAATCGATTACTTGATATTGTTTTTTTTTTTTACCTCAATACTTGACGGTTCTGTACTATTTGCCTTTCTGAAATTCGTTTTATAATGTATGTAGATCCGCAAATCACATTTTATGTAGACGTCTAGACTTGTTCTAATATGTGTTATTACATTTAGCTTCAATTTTTACGTATACTGTATAGGGGCGGGGTGTAGGGAATTAATAGGGAGGAAATATGAAAGGGAGAATGACATTCTTATCATATGTTGAAGGGGTTAGTTAGTTAGTTAGTTATCAGTTGGGGTATCATTGTTGCACTCCAGACATGTCCATAGGTGCTCAGATCCTCCCCCCAGCATATGCATCAGCGTCCGGTGGCTAATAGTGCCAGTTCTGTGTTGGTTGACGAGGCGCTTTGTTTTCCCGATGTACCTCTCGCGTCTGGCTGTGCCGATTCTTACTCCCAGGTCTTTCATCCTGGAAAGCGATGTGGAATCACTGGCGTCAAAATCCTCTGTTCTCGCTATATCTTTAAGGTTGAAGGGGTGCATGGGCCAAAAAAGGTTGAGAACCACTGCCTTAGAGCATCGCTTTTAGAGAGAGAGAGAGAGAGAGAGAGAGAGAGAGAGAGAGAGAGAGAGAGAGAGAGAGAGAGGTGGTGTTGGGAAAGGTTATATTGCATAATGTAGTCAAGCTTGAAACTCTCTCTCTCTCTCTCTCTCTCTCTCTGTGTGAGTGTGTGTGTCTTTCTCTCTCTGCATGTGTGTGTATAAGACTGCAACTATCGTACCTGGCTGCACTGTCATGTCAGTATATACTGTTACATCATCTCCCACCCACCTCCTCCCCAGTAACTTCCACTATCAGTTTGCGTAAACAGTCAAAGATAAAGCCTCCGTTCTCCAAGTGCTAGTGACCGCAAGAGGGACGCGAAAGTAACCGACAGCAAGAAGGAAGTCATGAACAATCAACAAGCTGAGAACCGCTACCAGACGACCAATTAAAGCATAATTCAGTGTCCCAGGAATGGGACAGACACATATTGATTAAAATAAAACACAGCAAAAGTACTATAGGCAGAAAAGTCAGGAAAACGCAAGCGTTTGATGGCTTGACATTCTGAAGTTAATGTAAGCGTTTGAAATCAAATTACACCGCCAGTACAACGATATGTTGTGATAAATTTCACTTTCTTGTCCTGGTATGTTTCCAAACACAAGCCACAAACAAAATATTGCACGATTTATTGAGTGAAATATCTCGCCGCATCTCGTCACGTGAATGCTGCAGTTATATGTCATCATCATCATCATCATCATCATCATCATCATCATCATCATCATCATAATGTGCCATGCCGGTAAGAGTGGTCGGTAATATCTCGCCATCTCAATCGATCACCAGAGTCGTGGATCAGCTCAGTTTTCATGTCTCGATCATGTTGCATGGCATACGAAGTGAATAAATGAATTATATTCTGGCTGAAATACTTGAAACATTTAGCCAGTGATAGTGTTCGAATGTGAAATACAGCAACATTACCTATCCACACTTCATAATAATGTATATCCATCCTGTAATACCTCAACATTACCCACTCACACGTACTGATGATGTATAACATCCTGTAATACTGCAACATTATCCCACCCACACGTACTGATAATGTATACACATCCTGTAATACTGCAACATTACTCCGCCCACACGTACTGAAATCTATAAATATCCCGTAATACTGAAACATTACACCACCCACACGTACTTATAATGTAAATTAAAAATGTTTGCATATCCTTTACAGGACATCGCTGTCAACATCAGCATCTTTCAGCTGATTGTTGATTTCTTGGCAAGATTACGCTCATAGTTTGCCATTGCTTTCTGGGAGGCCGGCTCACATACCCCGTAAGTTACCGACGCGATTCGAACCACTGCTGATACTCACCGTCATCACATTACTTACGAGAGTATACGAGATTACGGAGAAAAGTCGCTAACCTCTAGGCCAGGAAGCCGGCATAATGTAAATACATCCTGTAATACTGCAACATTACATCCACACCCACACTTACTGATAATGTAAATACATCTTGTAATACTGCAACATTACCCACATACACTTACTGATAATGTAAATACATCCTGTAATACTGCAACATTACCCACCCACGCACCCACCTGGACCCAACAGCAGAACCGACATCCAGATACAAGCTCTGAAGACGTGGCCGCTAGAGGGATCTGGTGGCAAGTTTAGCAACTTCAAAGAGTTCAAGAGGTTGCTAGAGGAATACCGGAACTCTCTGCTCTTCTCTCCGGACAAACAGCGGACGGTCAGGCAGGAAATGATGTTTTATATTGAGATTATAGAGGAGCTGATTAAATGGTTGTATAGGTATGTATGTGTGAAGTCATGATCATTGTATGTTTAATGAGTCATACAACGCTCTTTTTGTTCCTGTTCTTGTTCTCCTCCTCTCCCTCCTCTTCATCCTCTTCCTTCTCCTTTTTTATTCTTCTTTTTCTTTCTCCTCCCTCTTTCTTTCTTTCTTTCTTCAGATATTGTTCATTTTATTATTATTATTATTATTATTATAAGTATTATTAGTCATATATACTACTGTTGCACTGGTAGTAGTGGTGGTAGTAGCAGTATCAGTAGTATTAGTAATAGTAGTGTTAGTAATAGTAGTGTTAGTAATAGTAGTAGTTGTAGTATTAGGGATAGTAACAGCAGTAGAAATAGTTGCAGTAGTAATAAAAGTAGTTGTGCTGGTGGTGGTAGTAGTAGTGGTAGTAGTGATAGTAGTAGTTATTGGTGTTGTTGTAATAGTAGAAGTAGTAGTAATAGTAGTAGTAGTAGTAGTAGTAGTAGATGTAGTAGTAGTAGTAGTAGATGTAGTAGTAGTAGTAGTAGATGTAGTAGTAGTAGTAGTAGTAGTAGTAGTAGTAGTAGTAGTAGATGTAGTAGTAGTAGTAGTAGTAGTAGTAGTAGTAGTAGATGTAGTAGTAGTAGTAGTAGTAGTAGTAGTAGTAGTAGTAGTAGTCATAGTAGTAGTAGTAGTAGTAGTAGTAGTAGTAGTAGTAGTAGTAGTAGTAGTAGTAGTAGTAGTAGTAGTAGCAGCAGCAGCAGCAGCAGCAGCAGTTATTGTTGTTGGTTTTTTTTTTTTGCATTTGTTGTTGCTATTGCAATAGTTCTGCCATCAAAACATGAGCAGCCCTAACAATGTTTCAGTAAAAGAAGAACAGTTTTCTACCACAAGGAAAACTGCACTTGAGTCGAGCAGGAAGCGAGGGAGGAGGAAAAGGAGGAGGAGGATGGTAAGAAATATAATAACAGTAAGAGTGCAGGCATGCCACTCCATCATGCTGTGTGTCTGATGTATTCCCCAGAGCGATCCAGTTTACACAGGAAGGCGATGAGTGGAGACAACTGGTGGCCTACCAGCTTCTAATTACAAGCAAAAACGATATAGGTAATTCATCGTGACATGTGTATTTTGTTGTGAAATACAAAGGTAATTCAGAAATCTGTTCCAGTGGAATAATTTCCAACCATTTGTAGCGGTCATGTGGGAAAAGCGACTTCGCAATTTGTAGAAACAATTGGGAGTATGTTTTAGTTTAAGGACGTTGTAATCAACCCCAACATGTATTGCATGTTTGTGATTGTCTGGGAAATTATACACTCAGCAGTTTACCTTTGCTTTCTGAACAGCCGACGCTCATCATCATCAAGTGCCTTGCCAGCTGGCGTTGGCGTTCATGTCTCTCCAGAGATCTCGGTCTTTGGTGTTCTGGTTCAACTCTGCTGACAATATACCCCCATGCCACAGTCTCAGTCCATCCAACATAATTTATATTGATTGGCCCCTGCCTCTCTTTCCCTAGATCTTTCCAGTTGTCACGATGTTCTCCCATAACTCTCTTCTCATCAAATGACAAAAGAAAGCTGTTTGTCTCTGTCTTATTTTTGTATATAATGTTCTAGTGTCATTAACCCCTTTCAGACAGCAGTTGTTAGTTACTCTGGAATACCATTATAAAAATCAATATAAGTCGTCTGCGCCCACATCTTCAGGGGTGGACTACCAACCATGTATCCAGTTGGATTATGAGACTGATTCACTACCACCCAGCCCTGAACTGCAACTGCCCTTTGTATACGGACAGTTAATAATTAATGTCATGGCCTTGAAACTGATCACTGCCTTATAAGAGTCCATTACCATGATAGGTCTAGAAAATCAGTAAGTAAGTCTAGAAACTTACTGCACATGAATCATGGAGGAAATTGGAGGTAAGGCGCTAGTCACAGGCGCGGGAACTTCAATAATCCTTCCTCACGACGTCTAAAGGCATAATTAGAAGACAACAACAACAACAACAACAACAACAACAACGAAGACAACGAAAACAATGTACATATTCTCGTCTTCTTCGCGTCTATTGTCGAAGAAGATGATTTCGGTAGAGGTAAACTTTCTTTGGTTGGACTTGCTATAATTGGGATTTTTATCGCGTACCTTTTTGTCAGCTCCGAAGTTTGGCTATCTACTCAGTTCATTGCCTAAATTTCTCATTGCGTGATGCTTGTATTTTGTCTCATGTTCTTTAGTCTACCTTCTTACCCGTTGCATAAGTGACGGCAAGAACGCATCAATTACAGCTTGTTTAGCTGAAAGAGGTCACTGTTTGGGGGAGATTTTCCTCTTCTTGTATTCTGTTGCTCGAGTTGAGGTTTTGTCTTTCTGGCAGTGGTCAGAGCTTCTTGACTACTACTGTCGTCTTCCTCTTTAGGCGCTTACTTGTTGGTATTTGTGTCATCAGCTTTATTTGTCCGATTGCTTTCTGTATACTTTTCAAAAACTTGATCCTGTCTGGATTTAAACGCCACACCCATCTCGATTTTACTTTGTACGATCTTCAAATCATTCAGAATCTACTTCACCTCACAGATTGGCGGTTGTTGAGGATGTTGATCCCGGACGAGGAAACCATATATCTGAGATTTCTGCTGCTTTATGTGGCCCCGTATCTGCGTGGTGTATTTTTTTTCCCAACCGTTATCTCGATTCTCGCCTCCTTTTCGGGTAGGTTTGAGGGGATGGCGATGCGCATTGTCTTCTTGCTGCCTTTATGGTTGGGGCAGCCGATATTTGCTGCTCTATGGTGGTCTGGGGTGGGCCACCTGAATGACCTGAATGGTTTTAGGTTTGGCGTGTGGGAACTGGTTAAAGTGATGACTTCTCCAGCAGTACCCGCAGATATCAATTTCATCCACGAGGTTTGATCAGCGTTCCAAACTTTCTTTCACCTGAAGCTATGCTGAGCTCTTGATGTGAAGTCCTTGGGCTGTTCCTGCCGATTGTCCCACGATATCGCGGCTATCACGACTCGCTCCCGTACTGTGATAACAGCGACTTTGATGCGATACTGCATTTTCTGGGTATGCTCTGGGTTCGGATAATCTTCAGACGAGAGTTTTCTCTACAACGCTGCCCTGTTGTCATATATTTTTGAAGGGAGTGGGAGATCACTGTAGTGCATGCCCCATCTCTAACAAAAGATGTAGAGCCCCATCCTCTTCTATCTTCAATAACCCCAGAATATGAACCTTGAGTTATCTGCAGGCCTCGTTCTATTAAGTATTGTCTAGGAGATATAGATTATGGCCCTGGTAAGAATGGTAATTACTAACTGGGAATCTGCCCCTTCTCCAATGATTCTGATAGCTCTGGAGCCCCCTTTTTGTTTATCAAATCTGAGGAAAATCTGGAGAAGTTTCTCAGCCTGATTTAGATGAAGAAAACATGGATGTTGAGCAGTTGATAGATCTAGAGTCTTTTTATTTCCCCATTCAGTAAGTCATTATGAGTTAATTTATCTTTAAACAATCAAACACATAATCAATCACATTAGATTTGGACAACATGATGTACAAAGAAGTTGTTTACACAGATAGGTTTGAACTTGACAAATTAACAGAAGGTCAATTCCTGTTAATCATTTATTGACTGGCCTGAGCCTTCTGGTCAGTACATACATCTCTATTTTGATTTACACAAAGTAATAGAACAGTTGCACATTGGACCATTGTCCCAGTCCATCAATAACAAGCATCAATATATGAGATGTCAACAAGTGTGAAAACATAGTAAACATTTTGATGTTGTACATATTAAGTATGATAGTGGTGTCTCAACCATAAACATATCAGTGTTCCTGTGATTGGGTGTTGTTCTACCCAAGAGAAAAGTAACCTGGTGACTGGAGGATTAGGTAAGCCAGGGTCCATTGACTGATGGATCCACTTCAGGTCTGCCCGTATAGCTCCTCTGAAGGCCTCCCCATGCTCTGCTCATAGCGAAGTCATCCTCCATCTCACTTGTGGTTCATCTCTTTCTCTCGGCTTCCCTCCCTCAGGTCTGATTTAGGTGGTTAATTTGCTGATGTGTTGGGTGGTTGTTGGTATGTAGCCACCAAGATCACTGATGAATATTCGCATAAATATATACATTCCTACCAATACAATAAATAAGAAGTAGGTCGGAAGAAATCTAAATTCCTGAAGTAGGAACTAGTTCCCCTCCCCTCCTTTTCTCTCTAAGCTAGTGTTGGGTTAAGTTGGGGTGGTCAGAGATTATCACACGATGTACGCCTTGTATCAACTTGTTCCTGCTGTATGTAAATTCTCATTTGACCGGGGTCAGTGAACGTGTACAGTAAGACATTGACAAGAGTGAGAATATGTCAAGATGCATGTAAATAAATGACATACATTTAGAACATTTCTTCCACTAAATGGTGTTTACAATGTGTATAAATAATTCTCTGTGTTTTCCCAATTAACTACTTCTTCTTCTTGTGTCTAATAACTCTCTTCCATTACCTGTTGTTGTTGTGATGTTGAGTGTTGGCTTGTGTGGTGATGAGTGGTGTGGAGTTGTGTTGTGTTTTTAAGTTATGTTGAGTGATGAGTTAAGCTCACTTCGCGTGAGGGTGTTCCGCGAAGCACAACTTTCTCATGTGTTGCAGTTCATGTGTGCCCTTATCTAATTAAATTTGACATAAATATAAATATTTATTTCGCCAAACCCTATTAATTCTATAGATAAAGGAGAAAGGAAAGATTGATTTCACTTTCAGCTTTCTAGATTGTAAATAGGCATAGATAAGTCTGTTTTAGAACAAGGCACTTGTTCTAGTACACGAACTGTCTTTTCAGCTGTAGATAGTGACGCATCTTTACAATGTTTCTGGTGAAATGCACAAGATTGCTTTAGAATCATCACTTCTCACAGTTGTTTAGAATAGAATATAGTAGTAGAATGCACTTCCTAAAGTTAATAATTATCTCTAAGAATATCAGAGATTGTAGTTTCATCGAAAAGAATATTCTGCCCGGGAATGGCTTTGCGTCGTTAGAATCTACAGTCGAGCATTTTTACATTTCAGAGGTTTTAATTAAAATCATACATTTCAATTGACATCACAAACATGGGTTTACTTTACTTGGTACTTGATACATCGGGTTCTTAGTCTAATCAAGGCCCAACAAACGTACCTCGGATCCAGACTTTTGCCTTGCCCATTGAATTTTGGTCACACAATCTTCTCACATCCGTCCATGGAGCGAGTTCAGAAAAAAGTGCGGGCTTATTAACATTTCTGATGAAATAGTAATATATGTTAATTTATGCACTGGCGCGAAGGTGGTCATGTGGTTTTCCTATCCAATTGTTTTCTGAGCTTGGTCTGATGAAATCTTTCCAAGAATCCACGTCATTTGTCACTTGTTCAGTTCCAGTTTTGATGTTAAGTTTTAAGTCCCAATCTCCAATTGCGTTTGTGAAGTCAATTTCTTTTAATGTTGTTTCCTCTTTTTGCGGCAGTTGTTGGTAATGAATAATGTTGGCTGCGTTATGCCACACCTGTGATCTGCTCGTTGAAGAGATGGGCTGGACTCGTTTGGTGAGTCATCTTCTGACAGTTTGACAGATGGTGGTCGTTTGATTGTGTAGTCCGGGAATTGTAATTTTCCTCCTTGTTTGATGTCTTTTATAATTGTAGTTGTCTTGTCTGTCCTACTCAAGGTGTTAACGGAGACGTTGTGTGTCTTTGGGAGTTAAGCAATGCAATTATTGTCTGGAAAATGCTAGGGAAAAAAAAAATAAAAATAAGGTTCCATAGGAGCAAGCTCGCGAGGCAATATGAAGTGTTAGGACCATCACATTTCTGTAGACTGGAGTACTCGAAGGGATAGGTGATCAGTCTTTTCCTCCCGTAGCGAACAACGAGAGCATAAAACCTTTGTCTGAAAGCTGTCATGTCATTATCAGTATAACCCCTTAACCCTTACGCCAGCGTACCCTCTTTTCTCCAACAGACAAATCGTATTGGTTGACAGGGCTGCGAACACCTTAACTTTCACGGCGACCGCATTGTCGTCTGTGCGTTTTCTTTGCATTATTTTGTAGCAACTATTTTGTGTCGTCTTTCTGATTTTGATTCCCGTTTCCTTGCAGACCCCGCTGTATCTTAGCACCTGTGATAATTGACATTCATTGTATGTCACAAACAGAGTTCTGACATGCGTTATAGATCTGGTATCTGTATGACAGTGAGCCTTAGAATTTGAAGGAACAAATTAAGAATAGTTTCGTCGCAACGGAGATGTGGTTACTGGGACTAATGTTACCAGTATTCTTACCTTGAATTGCCAGAACTAACAATGAATAACCAGGAAAGGCTAGTGAAAGCAGAACATTATATACAATTATAAGAATTAGAAGAAAAGAAAAGAAAAGACAATGTTCCTTAGTCTATTATGTGAAGAGAAGCATTGGAAAATATCGTTGCAACTGGAAAGATCATCATTAGCGCTTAAAGGGTGACATTGCATAGTGTCATTACATGTGATTTTACAAAGTCTTTTATATGGCCAATCCATTTTCTTCTTGGGTGTCCTCTTTCTCTCGTAGCAGATCTTTAATGTCGGGTCAGTGCTGTTAATTGATAGTGTTGCATTCTAACTAGATGGCCTAACCATTTATCTTCTGCCTTTAAATATGTGGCACATGGTGTTGATCCACTGTCTGATTGATAACATCATTTCTCACTCGGTCTCGGATAGTTAATTTGGCAGTTCTTCGCAATCATCTCATCTCGCAAATGTTGATAATGCATAATTACAATTTGGATAATTTCCAAGGGTGACTTTCGTAGCATAGGTTTCGTGTAAATATGCTATTTACTATCTGTATTTTTGAGGACATATGTATATTTGGATGTTTCAGTATGGTGATAGTTGATATATTGTGCACTTGCTTTCTGGCATCTGTGTTTTCTGTCATTTTCTATGATCATATTTCCTAGATACATGCAATCTTTAACTTGTTTTAGGGGTGTACTATTTATCAGTATATTTAGTGGATCTGGAGATCTTCTAAGCTGCATTTCTTCAGGTTTTGTTGTATTTATATTGTATCTGGTGCATGTCGATCTCAGCTAATTAATATGATTTTGCTGCGTGCCCTCGTCGCTTAAAACAGGCACGGATCGTCTGCAAATAAAAATTCATTTATTGCGGGTGGATCTGTTGTTTCAATTAAAGTAAAGAGTTCGACATTTTCTGAATCTGTTCTGTCAAGACTTGCTTCTTTGAATATTCTATCAATGTAGATATTAAATACCAGAGGAGAGAGCACACATGCCTGACTCACTCCTGTATTAACTGTGAACGTGTCTGATATACTTTCTTGTGTTATTACTGCACTTTGGCTCGAACGATCAACTGTAGAAAAGTCACATTGAGATAAATGATGCCGTTTGGCCTTAGACGATAGCATGAAGAAACAACATCACCAGAATTGATCCAGACCATCAAAGACTGAGATGTGTGGAGATAAATGAATACCACATTTGGCTGGGCACAGCATAAAGATGAGATTCAGCTGGATTTGCTTGGGCAAGTACTTGATCTGTTGTTTCCTCAATCGGGGTGGTATTTACTGCGGCCGTTGACGGTCTAATCTGTCTGCGGCTTTCCTTTGTGAAAACAACGGCATTGCTGTTAAGTCTTTCCTCTCCCGCGACTGTTCCCCCTTTTTAACGATGTAGGCGGGGAAACTCTTGTCTCTTCTCTTTATACGAGCCATCGTCTGTAATGTATAGGGCGTCTTCTCTTTCACAGTGTTGAACGCTTTTCTGGGAACGACGTTGAAACATTGCTAAACGCGTGAATACATTGTCTCAGTACCCGTTGATTTTATATCACAGTGAGCGGGTCGAGAAATATATCGAATGATAAAAATTGATTCTTCTTCTATTTTTTTTTCGTTTGCCATTTATCCCGCAAAGAGGTATTTATCCGTAATCAACACAGACTATCGGTTACTAACTCCTGCATATACATCTACGAGGGACTTCAAACGAAAACCTTAAAAGTGTGATGTTTTTTTTTGCGTATCCTTTTACAGGACTTAGCTGTCAACAGCAGCATCTTTCAGCTGTCTGTTGATCTCTTGGCAAGATTACGCTCAGTAGTTTGCCATTGCTTTCTGAGCGGCCGGCTCAGTATCCGCAAGTCACGAGCGGGGGTCGAACCACCTCAGTTCTCGCTCCGCTGCGAGACTCTGCGTGATAAACGGGATTACAGAGAGAAAGTGTTGTAACCCCACAGCCAGAGAGACCGGCTAAAAGTGTGATAGAAATTACAATAACCAGGCCTTTGTCTTGTAACCTGTCAATACTGTTGTTAAGGATGTCAAGAGTGTTTAGAACGTGACATCACGGTGCTGACGAACACGGTTACGTTATAAGGACAGTTCAAATATGATACTTCCACTTTTGACATGCACCAAAGTGGAGCAGCGATCTGTTATATGTTTTTTGATCAGTGAAGGGGTGAAACCTTTAGAAATTCATGCACACGTGAAGGTCCAGTATGGTGATGCATGCTTTTCAGTCCAGCAAGTGTATGAGTGGAGTAAGAAGTTTCAAAATGGCAATACTTCTGTATAAACACGCGAACAAGACAATTTTTTTTAAATTTGAAACCAAGCACTTTATCGGTTCTGTGGGACTTGCATTGAACGCAGTTGTGGCTACATCAAAAAAATAATACATTTGTTCTTTATTTTTTTAAGAACACACACACACACACACACACACACACACACACACACACACACACACACACACACACACACACACACACACACACACACACACACACACACACACACACACACACACACACACACACACACACACACACACACACACACACACACACACACACACACACACACACACACACACACGCACGCACGAGCGCTCGCCCACACACGTACACACGCATACATTCACACACACACACACACAGCCATACGCACAGCGACACAAACACAGCCACACACAGCCACACGAACAGCCACACACACAGACACAAACACACAGCCACACACACACACACACACACACACGGGCACGAGTGCGCTTGTGAAATTAAGGTTTTAATGTTAAGCCCCCTCGTATGTTACCCCTACACATTTCATCTCATCTCCTTGTGTTTTTTTTTTTTTAGATCTCCCCTTATTTCGTTAGCCTTGTGATGAATCCAAATGGATACGGAACTAAAATAATCGGACACCTATTGTTGTCCCTCCTGATTTCCATCTATTTCCCAGTCCTAGTCTGTTTTCGTATCTTCTTGGACGTCTTTGGTAGCTTATGTCGTGGACGGCTTGGTAGCTTGATCTCTTCTCCTGGCCACTGTCCACTTTTGGTCGCTTTCGTTTTGGTTATCTTCCTCGCCGTCTATTATTTCCTCTTCTGTTGCTTCCTCTGCTGTTTGGGACTTGTTATTAATATCTTCTGACTCTAAGATTTCATTCTTTGTCTTAGGCCCTTCTATCTGTTCTCTTTCTTATTGGATCTTTGTCAGAGTCTCCTCCGTCTCAGCCTTGATTGCAGCCATTCGAGCCACATATTGTTCAATCTTATGAACAACAACGCATTCCTCCCAATTGTTTCTATGTCCAACTGCCAAGTGATATTTATCGCGCGCAAGGTTCTCGAGGATCTTCTTAGTTCATCGTCTTTATCCCAAACGGTTTTACTTCAGATTCATTACCGTGGGGTTACTGGAGATAGGGGTGTCAACCACTCGAGTGCTTTTGTGAAAATTACCCTTAATCTGGAATTGAACTCAATATCTTTTGTGCCAAAAGCGGAAACTGTACCCATAAGCCATCCGGTATGCTTGTAGCCTATTTCCGTCCCCGAACTTCAGGTCAAGAATTGTGCTGATGGCATCGTTAGTGCATGGCAACTGGGACTCTCACATGACAGCTTGCGGACGTCACAGGTTGTGTCACTATGTATATAGCGATGTCACATGTGTTAGTCATAGGAGCTGTGTGTCGGATATTTACTGTGCGCACATAGAATATGTCCATCCATCCTCCATTCATCCAAACATCCATCCATCCATCCACGATCCATCAATCCTCCATCCATGCATCCATCCAAACATCCATCCACCCATTCATTCATCCAAACATCCATCCATCCATCTATTCATCCAAACATCCATCCATCTTCTATACATCCATCCATCCATTCATCCATTCATCCAAACATCAATCCACCCATCCATCCTCCATTCATCCATCCATCCACCAATCCATCCATCCATTCATCCACCAATCCATCCATCCATTCATCCTCTAAACATCCATCCATCATCCATACATCTATCCATTCACCCAAATACTCATCCATTAACCCTCCATCCATCTATCCATCCATCCATCCATACATCCATCCATACATCCATTCATCTGATCTATTCATCCATGCACCCATCCATCTTTCATCCATCCGTACATCCTCCATACATATACCAATCCATCCACCTATCCATTCGTCCACACATCCATCAATTCATCCCCCATCCACCCATCCATCCTCCACAAATCTGCCCACTCAATTGATCTATTCATCCATTCATCTATCCATTCATCCTACAAGCATCCATCCATTGATCTCGTAAAAGTCCACCCGTCTGTCTGTCTGTGTCTCTCCCTCTCTGTCTGTCTGATGGTATGTCTAATGTGTCTCACCCCCTCCCCCATTGCCGCTCTCTCGCTCTATCCCTTATTGTATCCATCCTTCAATACTGACGCCTTATTTCAGGTATCGAGAGGACTCTGGGAAGCGTCTTCTACCTAACTAGACACTTCGTCCACGAAGATCTTCTGTGGTTCCTGAGTTCTCAAAGCCGGGGTATAGGTAAGAGTTGTCTTCTTGTTAACTGCAATGTGCCAAAGAGTGTTGAAGTGCTTTATAGCTCCTGCACTGTTATATAGACGTCAGAAGTGAACAATAAACAGACACGCTGAGAAACTCTAATGGCAGATGAAATGTGGTTTCTGAGGAAACTTCCAAGAGTATCATCTGCAGAAAAAATAACCAATGAGCAAAACAATACAATAAACAATAAAAGCCGTAACGTGATTGGAGAAATTAGAATTATGGGAAATGTTATAAGGAGAAACTTAGTGACAACTGGCAAGATTGATGTGAAAATTTCAAGGGGAAGGCAGAGAGATAAATACCTGGATATCTTGGCTACATGGCATAATCGTGACAAAATCACAGAGCTAATCTAAGACTGGCGATTGAATGAGATAACGCACCATGACCTCCCAGGCCTACCGGTATGGCACAAGATGATGTTGAATGACGTGAATCTGAAGAAGACAGGGGGAAACCTGTCGAAACGGTGTTACATTTTTTTTTGTTGGGTTTTGTTTGTTTGTTTTGTTTTTGTTTTATTTGCATATCCTTTACAGGACATCGCTGTCAACATCAGCATCTTTCAGCTGTCTGTTGATTTCTTGGCAAGATTACGCTCAGTAGTTTGCCATTGCTTTCTGAGCGGCCGGCTCATTATCCCGCAAGTCACGAGCGCGGGTCGAGCCGCTTCCAGTTCTCGCTTCGCTGCAAGACCCTGCGTGGATAAACGGGATTACGGAGAAAGGGGTGTAGCCACTCAGCCAGAGAGAGCGGCTTGTTACATTTACTTACCTGATTATGACTGCAAAGACACAACCTCAGAAAATCGCGCTCATCAACGCTCACAGACACGATTATCGATCCTTCACCAATTCCTCAGCCTCATGCATGGTCATGCCCAAACTGTATTCAATGATGTGTGTCCATCTTCGGCTGTCTCTCCTGCCATGAACACTACATATCCCACACTTATTCCTCTCTACTGTTCTCCAACCAGGCACCAGTCGTCCATCACTCTTCTCCTCTCACTGCATATCCCATTCTTATCCCTTTCTTATTCTATCCTGCCAGGAACCCGCCTTCTCTCATTGTTCTCTCACTACGTATCCCATCTTATTCCTTTGTAGTGTTCTTCACCCACCAGTGGAGCATGGGATCTAAACCAACTCAGGTGAAGCCGACTTATCCTGTGCTATCTCCTGCTGCTGCTTCAATATCCTCCCCGTGTTATTAATATATCTCTAATTCAAACCAACGCATTCCATTAGTGAATTTAAACCCAGAAATCACAAAAAATATGTTGCACGATTTATTGCCTGGCATATTTCGCTGCATCTCACCAGGTGCAACTCTTCACAAAAGTGTTTGTGTTAAATTTGAAATTATCGAGGGGATAACAGATGTTATACATTCGAAAAATACCGGTGACAATGAGTTTTAATTGTTAAAATCTAGGTATTATTCATTTATTCCCTTCATATGGTACATAACACTGCATCATGTACCTACCTAAATACCGCGAAATATACAAGGCAACGTTTGTGGCGTCTGTGTTTAAATATCTCCAGTTTTCTTTTCCATGTGGTTTAAGACTCACTCTATTTAATTAACTATGATATTTCCAGAGAAGGGACCTTCCAGTAATATTATTCACAGGTTTTCCCAATATATGTCCTATCATTATCTTGATACAGATCTTTGCGGATCATCGCTCTCAACACAACCAGTCAACAAGTTTATAAATCCCCAACCATGTCTCCTGAATCACAGTCAACAAGTTTCCAGAGCCCCGACCATGTCTCCTGAATCTCAGTTAACAAAATTCCAGAGCCCCGACCATGTCTCCTGAATCTCAGTTAACAAAATTCCAGAGCCCCGACCATGTCTCCTGAATCTCAGTCAACAAGTTTATAAATCCCCAACCATGTCTCCTGAATCTCAGTCAACAAATTTCCAGAGCCCCGACCATGTCTCCTGAATCTCAGTTAACAAGTTTCCAGAGCCCCGACTATGTCTCCTGAATCTCGGTTAACAATTTTCCAGAGCCCGGACCATGTCTCCTGAATTCCAGTCAACAAGTTTCCAGAGCCCCGACCATGTCTCCTGAATTCCAGTCAACAAGTTTCCAGAGCCCCGACCATGTCTCCTGAATCTCAGTTAACAAGTTTCCAGAGCCCCGACTATGTCTCCTGAATCTCGGTTAACAAGTTTCCAGAGCCCCGACCATGTCTCCTGAATTCCAGTCAACAAGTTTCCAGAGCCCCGAGCATGTCTCCTGAATCTCGGTTAACAAGTTTCCAGAGCCCCGACCATGTCTCCTGATATCCAGTCAACAAGTTTCCAGAGCCCCGAGCATGTCTCCCGAATCTCAGTCAACAAGTTTATAAATCCCCAACCATGTCTCCTGAATCTCGGTTAACAAGTTTCCAGAGCCCCGACCATGTCTCCTGATATCCAGTCAACAAGTTTCCAGAGCCCCGAGCATGTCTCCCGAATCTCAGTCAACAAGTTTATAAATCCCCAACCATGTCTCCTGAATCTCAGCTAACAAGTTTCCAGAGCCCCGACCATGTCTCCTGAATCTCAGTCAACAAGTTTATAAATCCCCAACCATGTCTCCTGAATCTCAGTCAACAAGTTTCCAGAGCCCCGACCATGTCTCCTGATATCCAGTCAACAAGTTTCCAGAGCCCCGAGCATGTCTCCCGAATCTCAGTCAACAAGTTTATAAATCCCCAACCATGTCTCCTGAATCTCAGTTAACAAGTTTCCAGAGCCCCGACCATGTCTCCTGAATCTCAGTCAACAAGTTTATAAATCCCCAACCATGTCTCCTGAATCTCAGTCAACAAGTTTCCAGAGCCCCGACCATGTCTCCTGAATCTCAGTCAACAAGTTTATAAATCCCCAACCATGTCTCCTGAATCTCAGTTAACAAGTTTCCAGAGCCCCGACTATGTCTCCTGAATCTCGGTTAACAAGTTTCCAGAGCCCCGACCATGTCTCCTGATATCCAGTCAACAAGTTTCCAGAGCCCCGAGCATGTCTCCCGAATCTCAGTCAACAAGTTTATAAATCCCCAACCATGTCTCCTGAATCTCGGTTAACAAGTTTCCAGAGCCCCGACCATGTCTCCTGAATCTCAGTCAACAAGTTTATAAATCCCCAACCATGTCTCCTGAATCTCAGTCAACAAGTTTCCAGAGCCCCGACCATGTCTCACGAATCACAGTCAACAAGTTTATAAATCCCCAACCATGTCTCCTGAATCTCGGTTAACAAGTTTCCAGAGCCCCGACCATGTCTCTTGTCTCCTATATCCTTGTCCCCATGGCGTCTGGTTGTCCTGCAGCTCATTATTTCAACCAATTTCTGATGATTCAACTTCGAGGATGGTGATCAGAAGCACATGCTTGTGTAAGAAAGGTCTCGATCTCAAACCTGTTCTCCTACGTAATGGCCCTTCTGCCCAAGGTGCCTGTGTGTCCTCTTGTTCGTCCGCTGGCTTTGAACCCGAGGGTAGTCCACACTGGACTGATTTATGTGTATAGGCCAGCTTTCCCTATTACCAGTGTCCCTCACCATTAGGCGAACCCAGTCTGACTTCAGATGTACTTGTAATTTACGTCCCCAAGTCAAGGACGAGAAGTCAACGTTTAAGTTCAAATGATCGTGTAAGGAGAGAACCCACTACCCATCATCAACGCACCGGAAGTTTAGCATCAAGGCTCTAAACCTTTCGGCCAAGCAACTTCCCGTGTGTACTATATATAATTATTACCACCAGTTTCTGATGATTCTTCTTTGTAACTGGTGAGCAGACGCACACACATTTCTTTGCAGGAAACTTCCAAGCTTGTCAGTTATTTTCTCCACTATTGGAGAGACGCTACAACGAAAAGATGGCACAAGACATGAACAAGTCAGTTGTGGTTGCTGTTGTTGTTGCTAGAGCTGTGGTTGTTGTCATTGTTTTGGTTTCTGTGGTTGTTGTTAGTGCTGTGAGTGTTATTGTTGTGGTTGTTAATGTTCGTGTCGGTGTTATTGTTGTGTTTGTTATGGTGAATGTTGTTATTATTGATGTTATTGATGTTATTGTTATAGTTGTTGTTATCGTTGCGGTTGTTGTTGTCATTGTTGTGGCTATAATTGTGAATGTTGTTATTGTTGTGTTTGTTGTTATTGTTGCGGTTGTTGTTGTCATTATTGTGGTTATGATTGTGAATGTTGACAATATTGTGGTTGATGTTATTGTTGTGATTATTGTGATTGTTGTGGTGATTATTGTGAATGTTGTTATTATTATGGTTATTGATGTTAATGCTGTGGTTGTTATTGAGAATGTTGATAATGTTGTGGTTGTTGTCGTGCACTGGGATGTTTGAGCTAGACTCACATTTGTGTAGACCAATCAGAACTCAGTGAGTCATGTGGTCAGACTCACATTTGTGTAGACCAATCAGATCTCAGTGGGCCATGTGGTCATACTCACATTTTTGTAGACCAATCAGAACTCAGTGGGTCATGTGGTCAAATCAGGCGGTCCCTTTACTTCCCTAGTCCTTTCCTAGCACCCATGTAAGGCTGGGTTGAAATGGGAACCAAAGTCGTTTTAAAAAGTTGGAATCCACCCCGATGTTAATTGAACCTTTGACCATCGGGTCAACAGGCGAGTATGTAACCACTATGCCACCGCTGCTCCCAGTAATGCTATTATTTTTGTTTGTATTATAGTTCTTACTATTGATCGTAATAGTGTCCTTGCTGTTGTTGTTCAATGGAGATACTCGAAGAGGTCCAGATTGGCATCACAAGAGATGAGTGACGCGTCACACTGAGCACATCACAATTAGTCGAAATTACTTTCAACTAATGAAAGTATCTTTGCAATAAGTCTCTAACGTTGTTGAATATAAGAAGGAGAGTGCTGTATTGCGATATAGAGCCTGCTCTGCTGTATGGCAGTGAATCTTGGAATATAAATGAACAAAGTAGAAAGACGTTGGAAGCAACCGTTTCTAAGATGATTGTTGTGAATTTCTTGGACTGCCAGAATAACTAACGACGATTATATGAAAGAGGCTAATGAAACTAGAACATTATATACAACAATAAGAAAGAGACAAACGGCTTCCTTTTGTCATGTGGTGCGAATAGAGGCACTGGAGAACATCGTGACAGTTGGAAATATCAAGTGGAAGAGAGGTAGAGGAAGAACAAGGCACATGATGCTGGATGGACTAAGAATGTGGCATGGAGGAATATCATCAGCAGAGTTGATCCAGAACACCAAGGACCGCGAACTGTGGAGAGACATGAACGCCTACGCCAAATGTCATGGCACTTGATGATGATGACGATAAACTTTAGACTATGTGCCGGGGCACTCAGGCTTGAAAGACAACAAACAACAAACGAGCCGATCGGTCGGCGAACATGGCGGTGATCGAGGTGGGAATAGCAATGGATGGGGTCAGAAACAATCAGCGGTATACGATATTCTGGACAGACATGATTTTAAGTCAACCTGGGGTTCCAAATGTTGCTGTAGCCGGGGCGCAGTGTTGGGGTGAGCGCCAAACATTGCTTAAATACCCCAATGGCTCGTGAATACATAACCTATGAAGCAAAAGTCCAACTCCTGGCCTTCACGTGGCGGAACTGTTTAAACGAACAGGAGAAGGGTCGACGGCGAGTATCTGGCGCCGGAAAATAACCAGTGTGCTCTAGATGTGTATACACATACATGCATGTGCAGACACGTGTGTGCGTGTGTACACATCTAAACTCGAGTGAGACCACAGTCTGCTCTAGCAAAGGAAAGGTGCTGAAGACGGAGGCAACCAGCCAGGAGGCGCACCACAGAAATCAGGATGCCACGCAATTACGCAAAATGGAATATGTCGACTACTGCTAAAAGTTATGGTGCTCTTCCTGCTTTGGACCCCCAGGCAGGTGCAGTGCCGGGCCCTATGTCTCAAAAGGGTCCAACCCCAACTACTGGAGGTCCTTCTCAGATGTCCTGTGGAGCCAGGGGACATAAGAATAGAACAGCTGGCCATACTTAACAAAAACTTAAAATAATGCACTGGAATGCGGAGGGAGTCAACAACAAAAAAGTAGAATTAGAAAACATCCTGGACCAAGAAAGAGTAAGCATATGCTGCTTGCAAGAAACTCACCTCAACGAAAATATAGCCTTCAAAATCAGAGCCTACCAGTGTTACCGATCTGACCGAAAGGACAGGCGAAAAGGTGGGATACTTACCCTTGTAAAAAATAACATCACTGCTTCCCAAATCGAAGTCTATATGGAAGGGGTTGAGTATCAGACACTTAAACTTAAAACAGGCTATACAGACCTACATCTGATCAATTACTACTGTCCAAGTGACCGCCCACAGGCACTGGACACACTACCATTAACAGAAAAAATGATTGTGTGTGGCGATTTCAACAGCCACTCACAGAGTTGGGGCTATGATCACATGGACCACAGAGGAGAGAGACTGGAAGACTGGCAGGATGAGAATAGATTCATCTTGGTTAACAAGCCGTCCGACCCACATACTTTCTACTCGAGATCATGGCACTCTACAACTACACCTGACCTGGCTTTTCATTCACCAGACCTGGAGTGGAACATTACACGAATTGTTGGGAAACAACTTGGTGGCAGCGACCATCGACCAGTCTTTCTAACTGTAGAAAATGAGCTTGTAAGTGAAAGCAGCACCCTCTCGAGGTGGAACTACAAGAAAGCAGACTGGGCAATGTACAAGAATCGCACCAGCATACTGGTTAGAAACCTGAACACTGAGAAAGACATAAATAAAGTTGTTGAAGAGTTTGGGAAATGCATACTACAGGCAGCGCAAGAAACAGTACCAAGAGGAGCCCGTAAACAATATAAACCCTACTGGAGTAGTGAACTGGAACAGTTGCATAATGATGTGGAAGTATGTAGAAAGCAAGCAGAGGTCACACCCAGCCAAGAGCACCACAATAAATTCCAGCATGCAAAAGCCAAATTTCAAAGGGCCAAGCTGCAGGCTAGACGGAAAAGCTGGCAGGAAAAAACAGAGTCTCTGAACGTTGAAAGAGACACAAGGAAATTGTGGAAGCTAATAAAACAACTTAACGATGAGGGCACAGGGAGAAACTCAAAAATTGCACTACATAAAGATGGAAACATCTTAACAAGAAAGCAAGCAGCTGACCATTTTGCGGACTCATTCGCACAAGATAACAATATCAAAATTAGTCCAGAGAAACAACAAGAGATTCGAGAGAAACGGCAACATACAGGACAGAAGGAAATAGTACATGAGGTTCTGGAGGCACCCATCACAATCAGCGAACTGGAGCTAGCCATACCAAAACTGAAAATGAGAAAGTCACCAGGAACTGATGGTATCTCCAATGAAATGATCAGGAAACCTAGGAACAGAGGCCAAAGCAAAGCTGTTGCAGATCTTCAATAACAGTTGGACCTTAGGCAGTGTTCCACAAGCCTGGAGAGAAGCAATCATGATACCCCTCCTAAAATCAGGGAAAGATAGTTCCATTGCCTCTAGCTACAGACCAATTAGCCTCACCAGCTGTCTCTGCAAAACACTGGAGCGCATCATCAATCACAGACTGCAGTGGTACATTGAAAGTAAAAACATCCTTGTGCCACAGCAGGCTGGCTTTAGGCAGTGCTACTCTACGGAAGATCAGACAACCTACCTCTCTCAAGAAATTGAGGATGCATTCCAAGAGAAGAAGCTGGTGCTTGCGGCATGGATAGATTTGAAGAAAGCCTTTGACAAAGTCTGGAAAGAAGGTCTGATAAATAAACTGAGAAACTGCAAAGTCAATGGAAGAATGTACAAATGGGTGAAAGCATACTTGCACAACAGAAGAGCCAGCGTACAGATAGACGGACAAAAGAGCAAGAAAGTACTACTGCGTCACGGTGTCCCCCAGGGCGGAGTCTTGTCCCCCACACTCTTTCTAATCTTCATTAATGATCTCGTTGGTAATCTACCGCATGGAATTAAAGCCGCAATGTACGCCGATGACCTGGTTCTATGGAGCACAAATGAACATGCATCAGTGGCCACCAGATTACTACAAAGAGCTGTAGATACATTTGTTGCATGGGCAAATAGATGGTGTGTCAGCATAAACACTGACAAGTGCAGCACCACCCTATTTACCCTCTCTCCAAAACAAAAGGCAGGGACCATCCAGATAAATGGAACACCCCTAAGAGAAGATAAAGAACCAACATACCTTGGAGTAACATTTGATGGCAGGGTGACATGGAGAAAGCACATCAACAAAGCAGTAGCAAAAGCCAGAAGGAAAATAGCCATCCTGAGAAAGCTAAGTGGAACCACATGGGGAGCCAGTGGGAAAATGCTTAGCAAAGTTTATCAACAGAGCATACGACCACACCTGGAATACGGGTCAACTGCGTGGTGTTCGGCATCAAACACCACACTACAATAGCTGGACAAAGTGCAAAATCAAGCAATTAGAGTCACCACAGGAGGGATGAGATCAACCCCTATAGTGGAAATGGAGAAGATGGGGAGGACACAAGCACTGAGTGAGCGCAGAGATACGAAAACGCTAATACAAGCAGAAAAGTTCCTCAGCTTGCCAGGCCACCCTATGAAGAACAGATTTGAAAACCTAGCTATGGGGCGATTGAAAAGAAGTAGTTTTATCCACCAGGCCAAACGACTCTGCAGAGAAACCACCGATCTGCCCACAGATGGTATCCCCCTAACAACTATTCCAGACCGAACTCCATGGAAAGATGAGCATAGACTATCATTACAAATCCAGACAAAAGTGAGAGGAATATTTGACAAGGAAGAACAGAACAGTGTGCAGCGCAGAACAGCCACTCTCAGCTTCCTTGATGAAGAATACCCACAGGACCTCTGGATCCGAGTCTACACAGATGGGTCAGCACAAAATGCTGTTCGAAATAGAGGAGCGGGAGTGTACATAGAATACCCAAATAATACCAGGGACACAGCTAGAGTACCGACAGGAAAGTACTGCCATAACTACGATGCTGAAATTGAGGCAATCAAGATAGCAACAGAGAAATTACTAAATACCAGCAATGGTACACAACCTGTGGTGCTATTGACAGATGCAAAATCAGTACTCGAGGCGCTCCTGTCTGGGAAATTGCCAGTACTAAGGACACTTCTTTCTGAACTTAGCAGTCAGCATAAGGTCACCATACAGTGGATACCATCCCACTGTGGAGTACCCGGAAACGACAGAGCTGATCTACTGGCTAAGGAAGGAGCCAAAGAAGAACAGCCTGATGTGCCCGTTACATACCACCAAAAGAAAAGAATGATCAAATCAGTCAGAAAGCCACCAAAACCTGCTCAAGATGACTACCACGTTATGGATAGACCAGAACAAGTCATTATTCTGCGCCTCAGAACAGGGCACAATAGATTACACAACCCCATGTATACAAAATTCAAGATTGGTGAAACAGCCATGTGCACATGTGGATTGGCGTCGCAGACAGCAGAGCACATACTCCAAGACTGCCCAAAATATAACATATCTAGGCAAACCTTCTGGCCTAGAGAGACGACAGTGGAAGATAAACTCTATGGACCGCTGTGTGAACTGAAAAAGACAGTTCAATTCATACAAGAGACAGCATTGCAGTTATAGACATATTTCAAGCGAACGAAAGAAGAAGAAGAAGAAGAAGAAGAAGTCAACCTGGGAATCTGCTTCCTTGTCCAGAGTGAGAGAGGTGGGGGTGAGCGAGATGGGATTGAGGGAGATGGGAGTGAGAGATATGGCAGTGAGTGAGATGAGAGTGTGGGAGTGAGGGAGATGGGAGTGAGGGATATGGGAGTGAGGGATATGGGAGTGAGTGAGATGAGAGTATGGGAGTGAGGGAGATGGGAGTGAGGAAAATAGGGGTGAGAGAGATGAGAGTATGGGAGTGGGGGAGATGGGAGAGAGCGTGATGGGAATCTACTTCATTGTCCAGAGTGAGGGAGATGATAGAAGGGAGATGGTAGTGAGGGAGATGGGAGTGAGGGTGATGGTAGTGAGGGAGAAGGAAACATGCTTCCTTGTCCAGAGTGAGGGAGATGGGAGTGAGGGAGATTGGGGGTGAGGGAGATGGGAGTGAGGGAGATGGGAGTGAGGAAGATGGGAGTGAGGAAGATGAGAGTGTGGGAGTGAGGGAGAAGGGAGATGAGAATCTGTTTCTTTGTCCAGAGTGAGGGAGATGGGAGTGAGGGAGATGGGAGTGAGGGAGATGGGAGTGAGGGAGATGGGGGTGAGGGAGATGGGAATTAGGTAGATGAGAGTGAAGAAGATGGGTTTGAGGGAGACGAGAGTGAGGGAGATGAGAGTGAGAGAGTTAGGAATGAGGTAGATGGGAGTGAGGGAGATGGGAGTGAGGGAGATGAGAATGAGGGAGTTGGGAGTGAGGGAGACGGGAGTGAGGGAGATGGAAATCTGCTTCCTTGTCCAGAGTGAGGGAGATAGGGGTGAGAGAGATGGGAATGAGGGAGATGAGGGTGAGGGAAATGGGATTGGTGGAGATAGGAGTGAGGGCGACGGGAGTGAGGGATATGGGAGTGAGGGAGATGGGAATGAGGGAGATGGGAGTAAAGGAGATGGGATTGAGGGAGACGGGAGTGAGGGAGATGGGAGTGAGGGAGACATGAATGAGGGAGATAGGAGTGAAAGAGATGGGATTGAGAGAGACGGGAGTGAGGGAGATGAGGGTGAGGGAAATGGGAATGGAGGAGATGAGGGTGAGGGAAATAGGAGTAGGGGAGATGGGAGTTAGGGCGACGATAGTGAGGGCGATAGATGAGGGAGATGGGGATGAGGGAGATGGGCGTGAAGGAGATGGGATTGAGGGTAACGGGAGTGAGGGAGATGAGGGTGAGGGAGATAGGAATGAGGTGGATGGGAGTGAGGGAGATGGGAGTGAGCAAGATGGGAGTGAAGCGGGGAGCCGCCAGACATGAACATTTTGTCACCAGCACAAGATATCTTATAAACCAACACAGAACTGGAGCGATCAGTCGATGTATGCTGGCGGTGATATTCAGGAGGAGATCGGAGCACCCATGAACCTGTCCGGAATGTGATGATGATGATGATGTCCCTCACTAATCTTTATTGTTGTTGTTGTTAGGAGTCTCCGTGGCGTAGTGGTCAAGTAGTTTGACTCGGGCTCCGAAGGTTGAGGGTTCGATTCCGGGCCGCGTCCTGCGGTTCACGAGTGAAATAGTTCGGAGACTCCTGTGGGTCGTCGCTAGAGCTACGGAGTTCGTGCTTTGTATCGACGCTTTCCGTATTGCGGAAAGAGACTGAGCCACATGGGATAAAACCCGGTGCAATGAAGTCGACCCTTACGACTTTTAAGCGACTTTTTAAATTGTTGTTATTATTGTTGATATATCTGTTGCGGATGAGTGTTTTTGTTTCGTTTGTTTAGTACTGTTGTTTTATTGCTGCCATGGTCACTGGCATTATTGGTATAATTGTTTTTGCTGTTGCCTGATTTTATTTGTTTTTCGAAATTCGGAGTGAGATTGATATATTTTAAGTTGGCATGGGCTCCCAGGTCTAGCCAGCCTCAACTAGGTACAGGAAATGTCTTGGGAAGTAAAGGCAACCAGCACGGTACTAATCACATTGCCCATCCAGCGCCGATTAGTCTATGGAAATATGAGTTTAGAACCATAAGTGCAAATGCTTCCTGCACTTTTTCTAGACAAAATAATATAACAAGTTTTATTGTTATTTACCTATTATGTTGCATGACCTTTACAGAGGATGAATACAAAATTTGGACCGGCAATAGTTTCAAACACTGCACAATCATTAAAAACACACCCTATATAACAAGTTTTAAACAATGTTAAATGCATGCCCTTTACATGACGTTGCAATAAACTCCAGCAATAATTGCCTGTTTGTGAGTTACTAGGCAATTTTACTTTAAGTACTTTGTTATTGCTTTCTGAACGGCCTACACCCCAGGCTATCAAAATCAACGCAAAACGATCTGCATTCAAATCATCCGCAGCTGATTTCGGAACCTCGAACTCTCGGTATGTCGGAAGACTTTGAAACTGCGTCTCACAAACCCCCACTGGCCATAGACACCGACAGAAAAAAACTATGGGCAATTTAAAATACATGAGAGGAACAGCCATGGGAGGACACAGCATCAACAATATAAAATATGCAGATGAATCAATATTGATTGCAGACAGCGAGGCTAGAAGAAGGCAGGCAGAGACTTTCTTTGACAGCCTCGTTTCACGGTGTGGGCAGGCATTAAAGATGGATTTATTCTGTCTGATAGAGAGTAGAATCAGTGAAGAAACATATCGTCTTCATCAGTTTAATAGTCTCTTGATGATAATGATGATCATCATCATATGCTTTTTTTTTTTTGCATTGTCTCGTTTTGAACTCAAGCGTAGTCTATACATGTGCTACTACTTCTTGTGCACTGGACCGATGTTTGGGTGCGGATTAGCTTTCCCAATTACCAGTGTCCCTCGCCATCGGGCGAACCCCATCGGATTTCTGAGGTACTTGTAATTTACGTCCCCAAGTCACGGACGAGAAGTCAACATTTTAGCTAAACTAAACCGGTGTAGGCGTTGAACCCGCTACATCGGCATCAGCACACAGGATATTTAAGAACAAGAGCACATTAATCTTTGCGCATCATTCATCGACTCGACGCTCTATCAAGAAGCAGATCGCAATCTGACAGTGCAGAGGATGGCTCGCACTAAAACAGCATCGAAAAGACACGCAACGTGTGCAGCCGGGAGAATAAGGCAGAAGCGTGGAAGGTTGCCAGGGCTACTGATGCTGTGGAGACACATAACAGTCCCACTCCTTCACCAGCTGAAGCCGTTCCAGTGACTGAACCGACACCAGAGACTACAACTGAAGCCAGCAGCAATAGAGAGGTCCACAACGACACAAATTAGAAGCAGCCAAGCGGCTCACCAAAGACGTTCACGAAGGAGGAAACCTCAACCGAGGACTTTACCGGCAAAATCCTGCTGAAGCAAACCAGCGCTGGGGAGGCCAAACTGTCAGCGCTACCAACAGACAAGATACTGTTAGAGAACGAACTGGGAAGACACATCATCACCCAGCTGCGCAAGACACCTGATGGCTTAGGGGTCTTCATCAACAAGAACTTAAGATCACCACACTAATGAAGGAGATATCACAAAAAGAGAAAGCCGACATCAAGCTTGCCCACGGCATCACAATGGAAGCCGCCCGGCACCGCACGATCAAACGATGAGTCATTAAGCCAGTTAAGACCCATGTCACACATGATCAGATCAGAGAGGTGCTGTCGAGAGAGGACTCGACACTAAAAATTACCAGTAGCAGAGAAGATCATCGGGAAGAACAACACTCCCTCCACAGTCGTCATCATCACATCAGAGGATCGAATGATCCCTCAAATCATAAGAAGGGACAGAAGAGAACAAGCTCCAGAACAATACAACCTAGAGTGCTACAATTCTTCAGGTGCCAGAAGTTTTGGCACACCTGTAAAAGTGAGATGGGGATACGTAGGCACTGCTTTGGACTCCACCCATACGGTCGGTGCCCTCAAGCCAAGATCAACACGGACTTTAGGTGGCCTAACCCAAACAGAAAGTGCGCCAACTGCCTCGGCGATCACGGCGCCAAGTACCTCGGCAATCACGGTGCCAAGTGCCTTGGCTGCCCCTGCCACCAAGACAGCAAGGAATCCATGAAGAATGCCATCAAAACGAACCTACCTTACAAAGAGGCCAGGAGACAGTACAAGGCTACCAACCGCCTAACAAAGAGCGACAAGGCACAACTGGAAGGCCAACTGAAGGACCTGAGATACAAGTTCACCAGCATCGAGAAACAGCGAGACAAGACACAGGTGACGTAAATAACAGCCGTTCAGTGCATCCTGGACGAACCAAAGCAAGTACAGCAAAAGATTGAGCAGGAAGTCGCTCGAATGGCTGCAACAAAGGCTGAAACAGAAGAAATGCTGACAACAATCCAAGAAGAAAGAGAAATGATTGAACAACTTAAGTCAAAGAACGAGACACCAGAAGCACAAGATATAAAGTCCCAGACATAAGATGAAGCAATAGTAGAAGAAGAAGTAGAAGAGGAGGAAGAAAACCAGGATGAAGGCGACCAAGATCAAGACCAAGATTGGACGGAGACCAGAAGAAGAAATTACTCTCCACCAAGATCGAGCTATCAACCCGTTCACGACACAAGCTACCAGAGACGACCAAGAAGATTCGAAGACAGACCAAGACGGGGTAACAGATGGAACCCCTGGAGAGACGACAACTGGTAAAATGTCCTGAAGGAAACAACGCCATAAGACGGGGCGGGTACACAATTACTCCAGGCCTTAACAAGTGTGCGACTCTGTCCAGACATGTAAAACCACAAGGATGAAACGAACACAATGATAACAGATCAGAAGCCGGGGAGCTGATACAGCATCTCTATTTACGAAAGAAGAAGTACGGGATACATCATAAGGGCCCCGACTATAATGAAATCGATAAGTCGACGGTTTTTCTCAAGAATTGGAATTGGAATCTTTGCTTAATATCATATACATGAGCAGATTAATCTTTGCTTAATATCATACACACGAGTTAAATTCATCTCTGATTAATATCATACCATGAGCACATCAATCTTTGCTTAATATTATACACACGAGTTTCATTAATCTTTGCTTAATATTATGCACATGTGCACATTAATCTGTACTTAAATATCATACAGACGAGCTAAATTAAACTTTGCTTAATATCGTGCACATAGTTACATTAATCTTTGCATATATCATGCAGATAAAATACATTATCTTTGCTTATTAGTATCATGCACACGAAATACATTAATCTTTACTTAATATATATATAACACACACACACACACACACACACACACACACACACACACACACACACACACACACACACACACACACACACACACACACACACACACACACACACACACACACACACACACACACACACACACACACACACACACACACACACACACACACACACACACACACACACACACACACACACACACACACACACACACACACACACACACACACACACACACACACACACACACACACACACACACACACACACACACACACACACACACACACACACACACACACACACACACACACACACACACACACACACACACACACACACACACACACACACACACACACACACACACACACACACACACACACACACACACACACACACACACACACACACACACACACACACACACACACACACACACACACACACACACACACACACACACACACACAAAATTGATCTTGGCATACTATCATGCACTCAAGTTACATTCATCTTTGCCCTGGCTATTCTGTCGTTGTTATTGCTATTTACAGATCTAAAAACATGCTGAATTATATACAAATGATGAGGGACGAGATTGCCAGGAACGAGGACGTCGTTAATCAGACGACCTCCTTCGCCTTTGAGAAGAGCACCTGGTGGTTTGACAACATGACCTCTTTTCTGAACTTGCTGTTTGAGATTCAAACCGAGATGGCCACAGAGATATTGATGTCACTGGATCGTAAGTGTAGTCAGTTGTATAAGACTGAATCAAGATGATATAAATCTTAATGTATTTGGATCGTGTCTGTGATGTCGTGAAATGTCTGAGATTAAATCAATGTGGTTAAAGAGATATTGATGTCTTTGGATCGTAAGTTCTCCGGTGTAGTGAACAGTCTGAGAGTGAATCAGTATGGCAGTAGATATACTGATATCTTTGGATCAGAATGAATCAAGATGGTAATAGAATTATCGATGTCATTGGATCTTAGGTTCTCCGGTGTAATCAGTTGTATAAGACTGAATCAAGATGGTAATAGAGATATTGATGTCTTTCATCGTGTCTCTGGTGTCGTGAATTGTTTGACAGTCAACCAACATGGTTATTGAGATATTGTTGTCTTTGGATCAGATTGAATCAAGATGGTAGTAGGAATATTTGATGTATTTGGATCGTAGGCTTTCCGATGTAGTCAGGCGTATAAGACTGAATCAAAATGGTAATAGAGATATTGATGTTTTTGGATCGTGTCTCTGATGTCGTAAATTGTCTTATCTTAGATTCAATAAACATGGTTACAGAGAAATTGATGTCTTTGGATCAGATTGAATCAAGATTGTAGTAAGAATATTTGATGTATTTGAATATATCTTAAGTGTTTCCGGTGTAGTCAGTTGCAAGAGACTTAATCAAGATGGTAACATAGATACTGATGCCATTGGATCTCAAGCGCCTCTGATGTCCTGAATTGTCTGAGAATCAAACAAAATGGTTACAGAGATACTGATGTAATTGGATTGTAAGTTCCCCCAGTGAAGAGAATTACCCGAGTTTCAATCAATATGGTAATAGAGATATTGATGTCTTTGGATCTTCAGTCATGAAACGTTGTGAAAGTTTGGAGAGAACAATCATGGAGGGGTATATGTCTGGGAAGAGAAGAAGAGGAAGGCCAAAGAGAAGAAGGGTGCTGGATGTGGCGGATGATCTCCAGATGGGTGTATCGGACGCGGGACATCTTGCTTATGACCGAGACGTTTTCCTGAAGATTGTTTTGCAAAGGATATGCTACTGAATGAATGAATGAATGAATGAATGAATAAATGAATGAATGATCAGACCAAATATTAGCCAGATAGTTTCCGTGGCGAAGTGGTTACGCCGGCTGCCTCGCTCTCCAATTTTGTGGGTTTGATCCGCGCTACGACGTTGGGTTGACGAGTGCAATTTTCTCGGAGACTCATGGGGTCGTCACTGGAACTAGGGGATTTCGTGCTTTCTGAGAGCGTTCAGTGGGCCCCCTGCGGAAATAGACCGAGCCATATGGGATAAAACCGGTGCAATGAAGTCAATCCACGTGCCTTTAAAACCCTTTAAAACCTACGAGAGGCTTCAAATGAAAAACTTAAAGGTGTGACACAAATTGCAATAACCATGTCATTGTTTTGTAACCTGTCAATATTGTGGTTAAGAATGTCAAGAGTGTTAAGCGAGTGACACCACGGTGCAGACAATCATGATGGCGTCATAAGGACAGTTTAAAGATGGCCGTCCCACTTTTGACATGCATCAAATGGGAGCAGCGTTCTGCTATCCGTTTTTTGATCAGTGAATGGGTGAAACCTACAGGAATTCATCGGCGAATGAAGGTCCAATATGGTGCTGCATGTCTGTCAGTCCAACACGTTTATGAATGGAGTAGGAAGTTTAAAAACGGTGTGACTTCTTTGACAGGCTGTTCACGACCAGGTCAGGCACACCGAGTAGTGACCCCAGAGTGACTACACACGTGATCAAGATACTTTTTTTTTCTACAGGAATCCAAGGACTTTATCGGCGCTGGAGGACTTGCATTGAACGCAGTAGTTTTGTTCTGTTGGGGTTTCTTGCCCTAACTTTTGTTCTTACACGAACTTCCACCAGGCAGTGGTGATTTAGCGTTTGTGAGTCCTTAAAGTAGCTGGATTTCCTTCCATGGTTTATGAGCTCCATGTGCCCATGTTTTTGCGTTTGCTGCCTTAATTTGTCCCATCGAGCACAGACTTTGCCAGGGAACAGAAATGTACATTCTAATGCTAGTAGTGCTGTCTCAGTAAAAGAATTACACCTGCATTTAACACCACTTTCACAACTTATACATACGCGTGTCATCATCATTATCTTCGACTTTTGCCATGAAGCGTTGTTGGGAGGAACAGTTGATGTTCCAGGACCCGATGGGTGGCACTACAATGAGTCATTCCATGTGATTGTACAATGTCTTTAATGTCTTAAATCCATTTTATTCTGTAGCATCTTCTTGTTATGTTATCAGTTTTCTTCTTTGATGCAACGCCAGTATTGGTAGTTGATGGTGTTGCATTATATCGAGAAGGCCGAACCATTCGATGTTCTGCCTTTCAATATATGTGGCACAATTTATGTCTGTCTGTTAATAACATTTCTTACTCGGTTTCGGATAGTTAAGTTGGCAGCTCTCCTCAAGCATCGCATCTCGCAGGTGTTGATTTTACGTAAGTGTGATTTGGATAATGTCCACATTAGACATTGTAGCATTGGGTTGGTGTGAATATACTGTGTATTATATGTGATTTTGTGGACATTTGGTTGTTTGTCTGTAGCTTAATGAAGTGTTACTCGTTTGTTTCAGACTCTGTACATGTAGTCTCTGAGGAGATATCTCTAAGCATTACCCTAGTCTGTGTCTTCGTGCTGCTGTCTCCGGTGATCATCTTCTCAGTCAGAGTTCTACTCATGGATATTCAGGTAGGTTTTAATTCTCTGTCTGGATACTTCAAATGCTTGTATTTCTACATATAAAAGTTATTCGCAGTCAACTCCAGCATTTTTTGGACTGTTATGATAAATTACGTAAGTTTACATTCAATAGTTTGCCTTTAGTTTCTGACAAACTACTTTCATACTATTGTATGACGATCAGCGTAAGGCCAATTGCTTCCAAATCGCTTACTAGCTGTGTTTCGAACGCGATATGCGGGATTGCTAATCGCGTTCGTAACTCCTTCACCACAGTGCAATTTCTACTAAAATGTATTCTAAAAAAGGTCAATCCCCTTTTACATTCCGTGACGTATATTGGGTATAGGGTGCTAGTCCATTGTTAGATCAATCGGCACTACATGTGCGATATGGCCGGTGTCTGACTGGTCGCTTTTAACTCCAAGGAAATTGTTTGATACACGTTTTAGAACATCGTGACAACTGGAAAGTGTAATGGGAAAAGAGGCAGAAGCAGACCAAGAAAAATTATGCCGGATGAACTGAAACAGTCACACGGAGGAATATCATCAACAGAGTTGATCCAGAGCACTAAAGACTGAGATCTGTGGAGAGACATGAACGCCTACGCCAGCTGGCAGGGCACTTGATGATGTCATTTTAGGCTGGGTCAACCTTAGAGCCCAGGTCAGGTTGATTAAATCCGCCTTGATGGGGAATCGAACACATGCTCTCCGGTTCGGCAGGCATGCTTGTACATATATAGACATGTATGTATTCTCCTTGGCCATTGAGCTGGGCGTTTGTGGACAATGAAACACCTAAAACCTGTGAAGAAAACATGACGCTTGATCTCAGGCAATTGTGCGCACTAAGCTGAATCATGTCTTAGTTACATCATTGGTTACACAATTATCTCGGAACAGTCTTAACATCTGATAGGGAGGTGCCTTGACGAGATTAGAACAAGAATTTCTATGGCAAAGGTAACTTTTCGCAAGCTGGAAAACTTACTGACTAATAAAAAGGTGTTAATTGTAACGAGACAAACATTTGAAGCAATACACAGAACCTGTACTTTTGTATGGATGTGAAACGTGGACAATGAGCTGAGAAGCTAAAAAAAAAAAAAAAAAATTAAACAAAACAAAGAAACATATAATGGCTGTGAAAATGCGATTTCTTAGAAAAATGCAAATAATATATATCATTGATTGATAGAAAGACCAATGAGCAAATCCTGCAAGAAGCAAATTAAAACCGTAAACTGATTAAAGGAATTAGACTCAAGCTGTCAATTTGTTTGGGGCACGCCAAAAAATAAATAAAGTGGAGAACTTGGTGACAACTGGCAATATTGAGGGGAAAAGAACAGCGGGGAGGCAGAGAGGTAAATATCTAGATGCATAATCGAGACAAGAACACAGCTGATCCACGATTCTGGTGATCTTGTGAGATGAGAAATGTAACCGTCCTCGCTTGTCGGCATGGCACATGATGATAATAACATATCCTAATTTGCCTCTTCGAAGCGGGCGCGTTACCGAAGTTGATAGAAAACTGCGCTGATAATATTATGAGCACGGTCATTGCGAGTGCTCGACGCCTGGGCACGTCCTTTGCTAAATGAGGGAAAGATTGGTGACCTATTCCTCCGTGGATTCAGGCCTACACATTGTGAATCCTCCATAACACCACTGGCACACAGCAGAAAACTGCTGCCAGACAAGTGTTTATTATTATTATTATTATTATTATTATTATTATTATTATTATTATTATTATTATTATTATTATTATTATTATTATTATGCCTCTTCGAAGATGTGACCTATCAGTGCTAATCTTGCACACCTCGTTGGTTTCTTAAGTTAGGGAGGGCACGGAAATCTCTGCAGGTCCTGGAAGTGATACTGTGCTATAGGCTAGTGTGTAGTCTCTTCAAAGGCTGGACAGAAAAACCACTGCAGGAGATCCACCTCCTGGAACGTCAAACATGCATTGCCCGCATTGACAAAGAACATTTCGAGACAAAATAGGCTTATCAGCCATTTTAGAACTCACAGCTACATACTTTCAACCCCACTGGATGAAATGAATATTCATCATCATTCTTGATGGACAAACAACGTAAGTCTCTTCACCATGAAGATTCCGGCAGATGCATACCCCTGTCACTGCTCATGCTGCCTGCATGACAATACATCGGTTTCAAGAGCTAAAGCTCAGTCTTCCATAGGATACACCAACCAACCAGCACTGCATATTAGCACTAACTGGCACCTGGTTGTCTTGACAGACGATAGTTTGTTACACTGCGATTTATAAAAAGCACACAAACTAGAGCCCATGGCGGTAGCGATTATGCCTGATCAGAATATTTCGCGCGGTAAATGTTCGTCCACAACAGATGCATGTGAACAAATGATCATTTCCGCCATCGTGCACCATCTGACGTCTCACACGCTCAGTGTTTGACCATCTGCAATAATTTTCTCCTTTGTATTCCATTATTGATCCCCCCCCTTTCCACCCTCCTCCCCGTGTAAAGCGAAGAGCGGCTATTTGCTATCAAGGTTCAATATCAATGCCTGTATCAATCATCTCCTGCTTACACACATCTATACACCGCAGTAGAGACCCGCTCTGAGATATTTTACCCATATTCACACACACACACACACACACACACACACACACACACACACACACACACACACGCACACACACAGACTCACACACACACACATTTACTCGCACCGTTTCTCGCACATGTCCATTCGTGGACATACATTGCATTACGTCTGCATGCACTTAGTTTACATACATACATACACTCATACGCAGCTACCCAACGATCAACCCAATCTGGTAAACCAATTCCCGACACAGACACATAGACACGCATAGAACATTACAATCATACATGTACACACACAGACATATACATACACACAGACACACACAGACACGCGTATAACATTTAAGAACAGACAAACAGACAGACACAAACAAACACACAGAATTGTAGTCAAACAGACATACCCAAATACGCAAATCCAACCACAGATACACACACATATACACAGACACACCCAAATGCACACAGACAAACACACACTAAGACACACATACAGAGACACACACACAGGCACAATCAGAGACATAGCCACGCACATACACGAACACGTACACGTATGGTAATTTCATAATATATTACAGAAATACGCCATTTCCCTGGCCAATCAAACACACGAACTGAACAAGGAGAGGAAGAGGGCGGAGTCATTGCTGTACCAAATGTTGCCACAGCAGGTGGCACAACAGGTGGCACAACAACTGAAAGAGAACGCCACAGTAAGTTAGCCGTAGCTGTAATCTTAATGCTTTGCTTTCTGCTGTGTTTGATCAGGTTTTTGTTAGCACACTTCGGTATCAGCACTGTAATTAACTTAATAAGAACGTTGAACATCATCATCATCATCATCATCATCATCATCATCATCATCATCATCATCATCATCATCATCATCATCATCATCATCATCATCATCATCATCATCATCAACATCATCATCATCATCATCATCATATTCACCATCACCATCATATTTCTTGCCAGCTGGCCTAGGCTTTCATGTCTTTCCATAGATCTCGGTCCTTGGTGCTCTGGATCATATCTGTTGATATTCCTCAGAACCGCCGTCCCTGTCCATCCTGCATCATTACTCTTGGCAGTATTGATGTTAGTGTTGCCATCAATAGATTCATGACGGTCTGGTTTCACCTGTGTCTCGTGACACTCCCTACCGGACGTGGCTGTCCTAAAGACAACCATTAACGTCACTCTCTGACTCTAATCTAAAATACATGACATTCTTGGGAAGATAATATGATGGTTTCCCCTTGGCTTCCACATTCACATAGAAGAATTTTACCTCTAACATTTACAGCCATTTCCGACTGTCAGGACAAGTGAGTGCCCTTCTTTGCTCAGGTGCACAGTTGTCAACATAACCCGGTGGATGCTCGGTCTCTATAGCGGCGTTTGCCTCATCGTGGTGTGTTTCCCATCCTCTATCACTCGGAGATGCAGCTGGTATTTTTCTTTCCTAGAGGTGTGGAGCCATGATCGCATTTCCGAACTTCTTTGCATTCAGAACTCTTACAGTTATATAAAATCGTTACTACCACGTGACCCAAACACAAGGAACATTGTACACAGAGCAAATTCCTATGGGCAATGAGTTTAAGTCTGTTGGCAATGAAATACTTACAACCTGGGAGAAAAGTCTTCATACCAACCTCACTCCGATAATGCCGTTTGGAGTGTCAGATGTAAACCCCCACGGCTTAATGAGGTGTGATGACCAGTTCTCGTCCTCAAATCTTTCGCACTCAGACAATTCTGTAAATATATGGTACCCATTTTGTGGGATTGAGGATCGAACTCAAAACACTGTCTGAGCAGGTAAGCATTCTAACAGCTACACTACCAGGACTCCATCAACTGTTGTTAAAGGGTTAATATAACACCTGCCTGGGACAAAATGAGTTAACGAAGACTTTATCATGCTTCGAGTAAGCAATTCCTGTATGGTGCGTGGACTGATCTTCCACGTGGAACAAGCACTCATAAGGGAAGCAAAGAGTTATAACACTGCAATATACCATATGCGTCGTAATAGGTAACTAAGAAGGGTTGGTCTAAGTGTGCTCATCATCATCATGCGTCATACCGATAAGCGTGGGCTGTCATGTTTCGCCATCTCACACGATCACCAGAGTCGTGGATCAGCTCTGTGTTCTTGTATCGACCATGCCACGTGGTCAAGCCATTCAAATATTTACTTCTCTGCTTTCTCCTTGTTCTTTTTCTCCCAATCTTGACAGTTGTCACCAAGTTCTCCAATTTATTTCTTCTTATAACATGTCCAAAAATTTTTCACTGTTTTCGTCTAATTTCTCTAATTAGTTTATAGTTTTCATTTGTTTCTTGTACGACTTGGTCATTGGTTTATCTGTTTGTCCATCGTATTCTTTCCATTTTCCTCAGAAATAACATTTCCACAGCCATTGTATGGTTTTCAGCTTGTCTGCTCATTGTCCATGCTTCACATTTTTACAATAGTACAGGTTCTATGTAGCAATTCAACGCTCTTTTTCTCGTTTCAATTGACATCTTGTTATTGGTCAGTATATTTTTCATCTTGCAAAAGGCTACCTTCGCCATGGCGATTCTTGTTCTAATCCCTTCAAAGCACCTACCATTAGATGTTTATGACTGTTCCGAGATAATTGTACCGTTTTACTTGTTTAAGAATATGCACATTTACTTGTATATTACATTGTGGTATTTCTTTCTTCCTAGTGACGACCATATTCTGTGTCATCTTATAATTTAATTCTGCTAATGTAATACAGTTTAAGTCTGCTAGTGCATCAGAAGAAAAATTTAGCTGCAATATTCAACTAATCATAAGCAACTATAAAAGAGGCTTGGCGTGAGTTATTGATGACCTATTCCCCATTTGGAGAAGTGAAGCAGAACATGAAGTGTTTCTTGGTACAGAATTAGTAAATTGACTGTTAGTAGGATGGAAAGAACAAGGAAGATATCTTAAAAGAAATTAACTCTAAAAAAGAACTGGTTATTCGTATTAGAGGAAGACAGCCCACATTCTTAGGGTGTGTAGAGGGAAGAGGAAAGCTAGATGGAGTATGTCGTCACAACGGGGAAGCTGGAGGGGAAGAGAGGCAGGGGGAGACCAATAGAGAAGATGCTTGACAGCTTGACATCAGACATAAAATAACAATAGTATCGACAATTATTGGTAGCACAAGAGACACAAGGCTGTGGACGGACATGATCTCTACCGGCACATGTTTGGACTACTAGAAGGTGTTAGCCTTATGCAGTTATGTTATATTCAGACCCAGTTTTGTAACACTTGTGCTATCTTTCTTCTCCTGCCATAAGATCCTACTCCGCGTCCATATTGTCATATATCTAAAACCGTAGTTTCCTAATTCCTCCATGCTTCTCCGTCATATCAAAATTAACGTATATATTAAGCAGCTTGTGGATTGAGCTTGAGCTAGGCGACTGATAGTTGTTGGTTACAGTATCAAGTTCGCGACGGTAGACAGAGGATGCCTTTATGAGGACAGTGGCTACAGTCACTGACTAGTATGGTCACTGCAGAACAGCTTTTCTACTGATGCTTAGTACTTTATGATTCGACCGTTATGAGGAGAAATAAACGTGGGAACTTAGTGACAATTGGCGAATTCGATTTAAAAAGAGCAGGGGGAGCCAGAATGAGAGGCAGACCATGTAAACGAAGGACAGAGAGAATAATAGAATCCACGGGAACCTCGATATATGAAGCCCATAAATGGGTATTCATCCGCTGTTTATGCTTCACCTCGACACCGCAAGGTACAAGAGGAACATGATGAGATGAGATGAGATGAGATGAGATGATACTAAGATTTAGAGGAAGATGCAGAGATTAATACCAGACTGACTTGATCAAATTGCATAATTGGGTCAAGTATATAGACCTGTTCCAACACGCTAGTGATCGTGTGAGATGCGAACCATGACCGCCCACGCGTATCGGCACGACCAATGGAAATGATGATGATATGAAACACATTTATAGCACATATGTACAGACTGGGATTAGGCATCAACTGTTGTTTTCTCCATACGCATGAGGTACTTCATTGTCAATAAATGCTCAACCCAATGCCCGGAGGAACACTATGCCTGATAAAGGCAGGAGTTTTTCTATAAATATATAATGGAGGATTCAGAGTTACCGCAGTCAAATTAAAGTGTTTTAGACCCAGGCAGACACAACAACAACAACAACAACAACAACAACAACAACAACAACAACAACAAAACTTTATTTTGAAAGGGTTAAGAATTGGGCACGCAGGTCCGTCTAACATTCTGCCCTTTTATCACTCTCTTTCATACATTATACCATTCACACACCATTCAAGGCTAACTGAAAACAGCAACAATATAAAAGATATGCATTATAAAGGCATGTGGAAAAATTAAAAATCAATACTACACGACTCAGTAATAGTAATAACTGGTGTGGCACTTGTTATTAGCTATGTGGAATACACTGGCCTACCAAAAGGGGACTGGCTGTTATACTAGGGTTTTATTATTATTATTACTTCTATTATTAAGGGGGAAGGTAATCCGTACTGAGATAGTGTTAAAATAATTTGCGATTATATGTATAGGGATTGGTGATGTCTGTTATTTCATGTGGAAGATTGTTCCACAGCTGAGCTGCAGAGTACGTTAAGCTTGTTTTGTATAAGTCTATCCTAGGCTTCGGAATGTGTAATATATTTAATCGTTTACTGTGTCTAGCATTATATTCAAACAATGGCCAAAGGTAATTTGGTGCATTCCGATGTAGGATTTTGTGAAAAGCAGACGTTTGCGGAGTGGTAGTAACTGAAGGCGTTTATGCAGGCTAGGATTGTCAGTTAAATGTTTGCTATAAATTAAACTCATAGCCCGTTTCTGGAGTGAGTAAAGTCGCTTAGTGCTTGAATTAGAACAACCGTCCCAGATTGTAGAGCAGTAGTCAAAATGTGTCTGCATGTGAGACGTATAGAATATTTTCTTTGTGTCCTCATCACGGAAATGTTTAATTTTGGCGAGTTGGTAGACTTTTTTCGCTGTTTGTTTAGTGAGCGCTTGAACGTGAGGATTAAAGGTTAGGTTTCTATAAATTATGAGGCCTAATGTTTTGTGCTCAATTACACTTTCTACTGGCATGTTATCGATGTGAAGCTGAAGTGATCTGTGTGAATTTAGAGTCTGAAGTCTTTGTCTGGTTGTTAATAACATAGATTTTGTTTTAGTGATGTTAATTTGCATACGGTTCGCATAGCGCCACATAACTACATTATTTAATCCGTGTTGCAAAGACGACTCCAGCAGATTACTGCTTTCATCGTTTGTATACACTGTACAGTCGCCTGCAAATAGATCGCAGGACGACGAAAGATGCAAAGGTAGATCATTAATATATACGGCGAATAATAGAGGGCCAAGAATAGAGCCTTGCGGTACTCCAGTATTGAAGGTAGTGGTTTGGGACAGAGATTTATTGTATGATACTACTTGATTTCTGTTTGACAGAAAAGATGTTATTAGCGTCACAACATTAGGGCCAATTTTCATTGTCTCTAGTCTTTTTTTTATTAAAATGGCATGGTCTATCATATCAAATCCTTTTCTGAAATCGATAAACACAGCTCCACATAGATTGTTGTTATTTATATTCTGGTGCCAATTTTCTATCATGTTTGTTACGGCCGTATGGCAAGAATATTTTGGTCGAAATCCTGATTGACTGTCAACTATAAGCTTGTTGCGATCTAAATACTGTAATGTTACCTTATGGATGTGTTTTTCTAGTGGTTTAGATAGTGATGATAGTAAAGAAATGGGTCTATAATTGTTCGGGAGACCATTGTCCAATGAACCAGATTTAAGGAGAAGATACATTTTAGCGATTTTGAGTGCTGATGGAAAGTGACCTTTGGTGAGACACTGATTATATACATAGGTTAGTGATACACAGATCACTGGCGCAGCACAGCGGAGAATCCGACTGCTGATTCCATCTAACCCAGATGAGTTTGTGTTTTTTAGTTTACTGAGGTAAGTGAATACTTCAGTGACTGTCATTAGCGGTATGTCAGAAAGGATATCTCGGGGGCATCTGGTCTGGCAAAACGATGACAGTAAAGATAAGTTGCAAGGAGAATTTGGTATTGTAGCCTTCAACTGATCTATGTCATTCTGAAAAAAGTTACTGAATTGGTCGCATGAAATAGGATTTGATGGTAATGAATTTGAGTAGTTATGCTTGTTTGTCAAGGTGTTAATTGCCTTACTTTACTATTTGTTTTATCCATTACTAAGTTCTTAAAGTAATTTTTCTTTTCTTTTCGTATGGTATATTAAACTTTGTTTCTAAGAGTACGGTATGTGCTGAGATCCCGCTTTTTATGTGCTTTATCTCTGTCTCTCATAATTTCAAGAATTTCCTGGGTGATCCAAGGTGGTTTGACGTGATGTTTTACTCGAACTTCCTTGATTGGCACATGTCTATCAAACACATCAATAAAGATCTTCATCCAGGATTCCAGAGCATCATCCGGGTCTGGAAGTTGATAAACATTGTTTAGAGGTGAACCGAGCAAGTCCTGTAAAAATGCGTTTTGGTTGAAATTTTTGTAGCTTCTATATTTTACAGTTATGTGTTTATGTTTCGGAGTTTTAATTCCTTTTTTAGACCATGTGCAGCATATAGGGTAGTGATCGCTCACTGCACAATTGGGCACTGTGCATTCTATGATGTTGCCCGAGCAAGTTACATAAATGTGATCTATAAGTGTTGAAGATGAGTTTGTTATTCTAGTATCTTGTTTTACTATTTGTTGGAAGTTGTATGATGCAATTATATTTCCCCAGATTATATGGGATTTGTTGATGTCAATGTTAAAGTCTCCGAGTAGTATAATTTCCTTCCCGGAAGCGAAAACCACATCCATCATGGTAGTGAAGTTTTCGTACCAAACGTGTCCAGCCCTAAGATTTCGATAGAGGTAGCCAATTATCAGGGGTGTGCGGTTTCGAAGTTTTAACTCCAACCAAATACATTCTATTTCGCAAGTTTCAAAGTCTAGCCTACGGTGAACATTTAGTAGATTAGAAACATAGGCTACTATGCCTGTCTCTTGTTTCCCACAGGGATCTCTTTTAAAAACTTTGTACCCTTTAATAGAGATGTCCTCATCTGAAATGTTTTCATTTAGTCTACTTTCACTAAGGCCGAATACATGAAAATTTTGATTAAGAATAGAAGATAACTCTGACAGCTTGTTGAATAAGTTGCATATGTTTAAGTTTCCAAAACATATTCCTGATTTATTGAGCCAATGTTGCCACTTCTCAAACATTTCACGCAAGAAGTAAGTGTAAATTAGTCAAAATTAGGTAAAAATACAAGATCATAAAAATTCACAATTACATTAACTTACAAAATACCAGTAATAGAAATCGATATGTAAATGACAATATTATAACGATATAACTAATGAGACCAACAAGTATAGTGCAAATACAGAACAAAAAGAATTAAAGCGTATGAACATACAACAATTAATTAGTTCGAACTACTTCGCAAGCTATGTAACCAGCTGCATACACAGAGAGACACATCCAGGTAGAGAGAGAGAGAGAGAGAGAGAGAGAGAGAGAGAGAGAGAGAGAGAGAGAGAGAGAGAGAGCCAGACACAGATAAACCCAGCCAGACACAGAGAAACCCAGCCAGGCACAGAGAAACCCAGCCAGACACAGAGAATCCCAGTCAGACACAGAGAATCCCAGTCAGACACAGCCAGGTAGAGAGAGAGAGAGAGAGAGAGAGAGAGAGAGAGAGAGAGCCAGCCAGACACAGATAAACCCAGCCAGACACAGATAAACCCAGCCAGACACAGATAAACCCAGCCAGACACAGAGAATCCCAGTCAGACACAGCCAGACACAGAGAAACCCAGTCAGGCACAGAGCGATCCAGCCAGACAAAGAGAAACATAGTCAGACACAGCCAGACACAGAGAAACCGCCAGATACAGAACGATCCAGAAAGACAAATAGAGACCCAGCCAGACACAGACAGACCCAGCCAGACACAGAGAGACACAGCCAGACACAGACAGACCCAGCCAGACACAGAGAGACACAGCCAGACACAGCCAGACACAGAGAAACCCAGTCAGACACAGCGTCAGCCAGTGAGAATTGACATACTTCAGCTTCGTCACAACAATGTACCCAACATCGGACAGTGCTAACATCCATATTTAATCTCCACAAACAATACTCAAATGTTCCTGGATGCGAATCGGGGTCTCGCCTTCAGCATTGAGGAAGTCCATGATATTACGTTACTTTAACCCATCTTTTTTTTCGTGGCCATTTTTAAACTGTTACTGTAGCGCAACCTGTGACTGAAACAGATTGTCAGTGATATACCGTGCAGAAAAGTAGATGAGGACCCCTGCTAAGTTAATACATTGCACACCAATAAAGTATTTACATAGATAAACTTTAGGAAGCATTACTTATTGACCGTCCCTCGTACATAATAACAACACCAAATTTTGTGCTACAGTCATCGGACTGTATTAGCATTAGTATGGGAAAGCTGTGAGAACTATAGAGTAGATGATGGGAGTGGTCGGGAGAGAGGGACAGGACAGGACGTAAATAGAACTTTGTGAAGGCCAGCCATTGCTGCTCGATACTTATTCACTTCCACGACTCTGGTGATCGAGTGAGATGGCAAAATATGACCGCCCACGCTTATCGGCATGGCATATGATGGATGGATGGGCTATCAACTTTTGTGTTGAAAGGATGTGAAAAGGGAATTTCGTTAAGAATATCTTTTATTTAACTAAAACTTCAATTTCTGAATAAGAAAATTATTTTTCTCTTTCTTCGTTCACCATCAGGCTTCACTATGAATTATTGCAACGGAAGTAGCAACCAACTGAAGCTTGTTCACATCGCCGCAGACTATGTTCTGAAATGGATCGGTTGTAGGCCAAAAGACTTTTCTCTGTTCTGAATATGTCGCAAAGTCACTGCATGTTCTCAAACATCCGGCGTGCTGATGCCGAGGTAATGGATTCAGCTCCTACACCGGACAGTTGGACTAAAATATTGACCTCTCGTCCTTCACTTTGGGACGTAAATTACAAGTACCTCTGAAGTCGGAGTGAGTTTGCCCGATGGCGAGGGTCACTGTGAATAGGGAAAGCTAATCCACACGCCAAATTCAATCCAGCACTATTATCCACTTCACAGAATGTTATAGAAAACATAATAAGCTCAACCCAAAGAAACAGTGCAAATCACAACTTATATCTTAATGTAGCAAAAACGAAGATAATGCATGCAGATAAAACTACCATGGACAAAGAAATATATGTTAATGAGGAAAGGTGGTGAAAAATTTCGAATATCCTGGGTCATTGATTACCAACAACGGTGACACAATAAAAGAAATTAAACGACAACTATCAATTGCTCTTCAAAGACTAAAACAACTGAATAAATTATGGAGTGGGACAGATAGAACTACAAACATTAGATTTTAAGAACATGCATCTTTCCCATTACAACATACGCTTGTGAGACCTGGACACTTACTGGACAAGCCGAACAGCGCATAAATGCTTTTGAATATAAATGTTATAGACAGGGTCTAAGAATATCTTGGGTAAAGAAAAGAACAAATGCATCCATACTTCAAGAGCTGAATATTGAAGAGGGTTGGTTATTAAAGACGATAAAACAAAGAAAATTTATATATTTTGGTCACTTGAAACGTCATGAAAGTTTGGTGAGAACATTAATGGAGGGCTATATGCCTGGGAAGAGAGGAAGAGGAAGGCCAAAGAGAAGATGGGTGCAGGATGTGGCGGATGATCTCCAGATGAGTGTATCGGACACGGGACATCTTGCTTGTGATCGAGAAGTTTTCCTTGTTATGGGAGCGAGGTTCTGCAAAGAACATGCTACTCAATGAATGAATGAATGAATGAATGAATGAATGAATGAATGAATGAATGAATGAACTACTAGAAGTGATGTGTGGACTACGCTTGAGCTCAAAGCATGCGAGCGCCAAAAAATAAATCCACCCAGTGTGCCATTGAAAATCGTTCCCGGGCCATGCCTAGCACGCGTGCCGTAGGCTGTCGATGCTTGCTCTAGAATATATTTCCTACCCAGCCCCGTAATGTTTGCTTCATGTCCCTTGGTACTATTTAGTTCTTTCATTTCTATACATTGATTTCCTCTCAGTGATCCCCGGACACTACATTGATTTTACCTCCCGGACTCTGAAACCTGCCCGTTTATTCTTTGATGTCAATGTAGATTAACGGTAAAAAATGTACATTGCTTGTAAAAGGGTTTTAAAAAAAACCTATTAGGTAATTAAGGTCGGGTTAAATTAAGCCAGTCGTGATGCCCTCTGATTGTTTTATTTTCTACTTTATGCAAAGTAAACAGCGAGGCACAGGATGTCCCAAGGGCATTGTGTGTGCGACAACGGACAAAATAAACAAATGGCTTTCAGTATATCCAGGAAATGTTTTGTTTCCGAGGTCGGGGAAAATAAACAACAGGCTTTACCAAATGATTTATTCTCTTTAATTATCGGATATACATCAATCTCCCTCTTCTTCTTTCGTTCGCTGGAAATTGTCTATAACTGCAATGTTGTCTCCTGTATGAATTAACATGTCTTACTTATTTAGTTCACTCAGTAGTCCATAGAGTTTATCTTGGACTCTTTGGTTTTCTAGGCCAGAAAGTGTGCCTAGATATGTTGTAATTTGTACAGTCTTGGAGTATGTGACCTGCTGTCTGTGGCACATGACTGATTCGCCAATCTTGAATTTTGTATACCTGTAGTTGCTTAATCTATTGTGTCCTGTTCTGATGCGCAAAATAATGGTTGTTCTGGCCTATCCATTAGGTGGTAGTCGTCTTGAGCAGGCGTTGGTGGCTTTCTGACTGATTTGATAATTCTTTTCTTTTGGTGGTATATAACGGGTACATCAGGTTGCTCTTCTATTGATCCTTCCTCAGCATGATAATGGAGGTGGAAGCGGTCACAGCGGCATTCCGTTGGTTAGAGGAAACCACCACAACACACATTGTATTCATTACGGACTCAAGGAGTATGCTTAGTAAGGTGGAGAAAGGAATGATTCGTGTGGAATGCCTCACATCGCTTCAGAGGTCCCAGAATGTAAGAATTGTGTGGATATCTGGCCATGCGGGAGTGCAGTGGAATGTGTCAAAGACTCGACCACATCCCCTCCGCCAGGGAGAGCGGTCAACCCCTAAGAGACCAGGAGGAGATACGGTGCCCGAGGCAAGGGCAGGGGGATTGAGGTAATAGGAGAGGGTTAGCCACTCCCTCATGAGACACGCAGGCGGTGTTCAGAGAGTTAGCACTCTAATCACGATAGTACCACACCTCGTGAAGCCATAGCACAGTTGAGTAGACACTCAACAGGCCACGTTTGCCAGCAGAGTGCGATGTGAGGTAACACGCACGAAGGTGAAGGTCACCCCGCGTGGTGGGTAACCACGGGAGAGAGGTTAGGCAGACGGGAGACTGGACTTGAGGCGTTCACATCGTTTAGAATAGCGTTAGGAGTTTTGTGTTCACTAATAGATAGAACTAGCATAGGGTTAGCAGTTTGTGTTAGATAATTCTGTGGCTGTATATTGTGTATTGCATTAGCGACTGTTTACCGCTTGTAAGCGAGCCAACGGCAATAAAATGGACCATGCATTTTGCCTCCCACACGACTTGCAAGTTGTCTTGTATGGGTGTGTGAGAAGTACCCGATGAGGCCTGTCAGTTGAGTCGTTGACAGGCCAGGGTAATTGTGGTGTCAGAAAGTGGTGCTTGGACGAAAGCGCCAAGCTAATACCCACAGTAAAAGGGTAATTGTGGTGTCAAGAAGTGAAGCTTGAACGAAAAGTTCAAGCTAATCCACTCATTCACGGACTCCAGACTAGGGTTTAATTTTTGTAGTAACGATAATTTGTGCAGACAGGAGAATTTGCGAGCTAGAAATATGCCTATCGTGACAAAATAGTGTTTAATTGTGTTTATGATATATTTATTGAATGAAATCATGTATTCTTCGAAGCTGTAAGTATTAATATTCTTATTTTCTTATATTTATTCATATATTTACCAATTTATTCTTGAATAAGCACCAAACATGATTCACGGCGCAGGAATACACAGGCAGCCGACAATATTGATTTTTGAGATCTAAAAATAGCGCTGCGCGATGACGTAGAGTGATTGACAGACAGTTGTTCTGCGTCATTAGCATAAAGCAGTCGAGTGTTTACAAGATCGCTTAGCGGCGGCCCGCCTGAATCTGTACTGTATATTGTTTATTATTTACTTATTTAAGTTACTAAATGAATATATTTATTTGTTGACACATTATTATGTTATTTTGATTTCTTTACAAGCATTTATTCATTTTTGGGTCTATTTTCTCTTTGCTTATCGTCACGATGGAACTATTTTCGGGCTAAGCATCTAATACTTAGCTGCACAACGTTTACAGAAATTAACTAGGTTAGTAACGAAAGGCAATTATTGTTTAAAACAAAGACAGGACATTGACATTAAAATTAATTAATACATATTCTAGGTGTTCGTAGGTCTGTCATTGTCTAAGTCATTGTCCTTAGTTGTCGAGTAAATCATATCGTTTAGTAGGCGTGTTTACTGCTGCCCTATATATCAGAGGGCAAACAACAGCTGTGCACATACACCTGTGGGCCAAATACCGCGTGCTACGTACGAAACGTGTCGCCACCCCAGTGTACCAAACAAGGTGACCTGTGTCAAAGGAGCTTCGTTCCCACATTAAGCTGAGTACACTTATATATTTTGTCATGCAATTTGATTAATAGTGCATCTCTTTTTCAGCTTGTAACGCGTTGACATATTTGTATACTCTGTTTTTCTGCAAGATAAATCTGGGCAGGGTATAAACAGAAAGCACAACTGATAGTGATCAGATAAGAACAAACATAACATATCAAAGATAAATAACTGATTAAAGTCATCATTGCCTATCACTGTTAGCCAAGTACTAAAGTAAGATGGCAACTTTATCAGATTTCATAAAAGCAGGCAAAGAACTGGAATTAACAGGAAAAGAACTACAACAATATGCTGATCAGAAATTTAAAGAAACAAAAGAGGAACAAACACGAAAAGAGAATGCGGAGAGGGACGAACGCGCACGAGAAAGAGAACATGATAAGGAGATGAAACAAAAACAATTAGATCAAGAGAAAGAATTAAAACAAAAGGAATTAGATCTAAAGCAAAAAGAGATAGATGAAATGGCAAGAGTTAAAGAAAAACAAATTCAGGTAGAATCAGAGACACAATTAAAGATGAAAAGCATGGATGTAGACTCACACGCAGAGATCTCTGCCACTAAACTAAGAAGTCAACAAGAGGAAAATAAGTTCAACAAATACAAAAATATTATCAAACCATATTGTAAAGAGGACTCCATATCTGCCTGGACAGAGAATGTAGAGTATCAATTTAAATATCACCAAGTTCCTTTAGATATGTGGGCTCCGATTTACATGAAGAATCTAAGTGGTGAGCCCCTTAAAGTAATAGAGTCTATTCCTATTGAACTTAGATCTAGCTATCAATACATCCATGACAGGATTATGCAGCACTTTTTACTTGATGCCCCTGGGTATCAGGTTCAGTTCTCAAATTTAAAACCTAAACCTAGTGAAACTTTTATAGATTATTTTTCAAATGTGCAGAGTGTACTAAACAGGTGGCTTAAAGCAGCTAACATAGGAAAAGACTTTGATAGATTAAAAAACCTAATAGCTATGGACAAGTGTATATCTACTATACCTTCTCCTTTTGCTAAGTTTTTGCAGCAGTCGGACATTGAGAACATCGAGCAGTTCGAAAAAAAAGGCTCAGCATATTTTTCTTCTAACAGAGAGATTTGTAAGACCTCAAGTGACTCTGAGATAGTTTCCTTTGTCAAAGACCAATCAAAAAACTATCAGGGTAACAGAAAACCTTTTCAGAAGTATGATAAGAAAGACAGAAAAGTTTCCAAATGCATGTACTGTCAACTAATGCACGACACTTATGCTATGTGCGACAAATCGCCGAATTATCCGGCGCATCTTGAAAATGTGATCAAGAAGCAGCAAAGCAAACGGTCTGCATACAGGCGTGCAATCAAATGTTTTTTTTGTTCCTCTTATGGCCATTATTCTAATAAGTGCCTTGGCCGCCAACGTTTGAAAGCTAACAACGCTATGTTGATCGACACCTCTTCAGATAGTGGTAGTGAGAATGAGTGTGAGATTGAAAGTGACTTACCAACTAACCAAGCAGAGGATGTGTGTGCTGCTAACGATATGTTAAGCTTTGACAGCTGTGAACGATGTCACCAATTCCATGCAGACGGAAGACTAGAATGTGGACATACAGTACCATGCTCATCTGTGAGTGTGAATGCAGCATTAGCCTCCAGAGGCAAGTTAGTGTTCCACAATGCAATGGTCAATGATGTACCATGCCAATGTTTGCTGGATAGCGGCAGCACCCTTATTGGTCTTCGAAAAGAACTAGTGAGTCCGGGTGATTACACAGGTGACACTGTGAAATGCCGAACCTTTTCGGGTAACGTTGAAATTTACCCTTTGGCAAAAGCCCGTATTGATTCTCCTTTTCTTTCCGGTACCTTTACTTGTGCAATACTTAACAACCCGTGTACAGATTTAATTTTGGGGTGCTTACCTCAACTGAAACAATGTACTAGTGAAGAAATAGTTGCATGGGAGAAATTAAATGCAGCTAAGGCAACAACCAGAGTTGACACTTCAAAACATCATGACCCATTGCAAAATGAGACACTACTAATGCTTTTTCCAACCAGCACAGATGACAAAAACACACAAAAACTTATACACCAGCAGAAATCTGATTTTAATGTGTCTCCATACTTAAAATTGTCAAAAGGCAAAGCCAAAATGACCAAGAATGCATCTTGGTTCGTTAGACGTAATAATGGCATTTCAACTACATGTCATATTACTAGTAACCATGAACAGGTGTTACTTGAACAACATCAGTTAGGTGTGCTAAACAATGCACACAAAACACCATGTGCAGGTCATCGTGCATACAGCAATGCCAGGCCAAGTTTATTCAATAACATAAAATTATTTTGTCATGATCTATTTGCTGGTAATGGCTGTCATCAATTGATACAAAAGTTGAAGGGTAAACATCCTACAGCTGAAATACAACCCTCTACACTGGCACCCAAGCCATTTGATAGAGGAAGGGTCAGTTCTACCACAAGCACACAAACAAATGTGCGAAAACAAGTAATCTGGAACTTGATCAAGACAGATTTAGGCTACTTCCATACAAACGAAATGGCAAGGACCATTCAAAGTAGCACATAACCATGGTACATGTTGACTATGAAATATCGATAAACAGACACTTAGAGATATTCCATGTCAACATGCGAAAACCTCACTTTTCAAGACAAGAGACAGAAGTAGTGACAGACGAACAGATTGCACCAACACCAAGTGATCAGACGACAGACATACACAACGCAACTACACTAGTTAGTGAGACTGGCAAATCCGACGAGGGGCATACATGTAGTGAACTTATAGAATACACATGAATAAATCAGAATACTGATGACTGGACAATACACCTACTGAAACTGAGACATGCCTTTGACAGAGTGCGACGCTTCGGTCTCACTGTCAAACCAGCAAAGTCAAATTATGCCTAAAATAAATTCATTTTTGGGTCATGTCATTTCTCAAGTCCAACTGTAGACTGACCCGAAAAGTAGTACCAAAATTATGAATCTGACCATGTCTAACAGAAAGAAACAGGTCAGAAACCTTTTGGGATTAGTAAATTACTCAGAAATTACAAATATATTTTCCAATGTCTTAAAATCTTCTGGAAATGAAATGTGAAAGATGCATTATTAATTCCTGCATTGTCAAAATTGAAGATCCTTTTTTGTAAATATTCCAATCCCTCCGCTTGCCTAATCCTAGGCTCATTTATTATCTTAGGTCATATGCCAGCAGAATCTCCATCACTGCAGTACTAGGCCAATTTTTTTTTGAGGGCATCTTCCATCCTCTTTGCTACGTGAGCAGTAAGATCACACATGCGGAGTCCAAAGATTCCATATCACAGTTGCAACCCTAGGCGTCATCTATACGGTGAGAAGGCTCCATCGAGTTCTGACGGATGTTCACTGCATTGTCCAGACCGACAACTCCCTGATCACGGTCATACATGGTAGTGTGCATCAAAATGACCGGATATTCAGGTGGTCACTAGTTTTACCATCTGGGGTAAAAATACCTGAAATCCAACAGTTAAATGTAGAGTGATGGTTGGTACATGAGTATCTGATAATATAAGATGTAAAATAGCTTACATACATATCCACATTATTGGTGTAGTCATGTACCAAAACAATGAACTATCATGTGTCCGTGGACATCAGATTAAGAACTGTGCTGCTATACTTAGATACCACCGTGTGAACTAGGACAGCTCATTTCCAACTAAGCTCCATTCCGGTGTATCATATATATGAACCGCAGAAAACAGTGTCAGAACAGTGCTTAATTACAGACACGAAAAGACAGAGCTACAACACCAGCGAACTCTACACGTGCACTACCGAGAGAACATTAAGATGACTGTGTAATGTATTTCAGATACCCAGGCAAGGTGTGTGGTTATATTATTCCTATACAACCATTGCACATACATGAAGGCAACTACTAACCTGTGTAAACCAAATACTATGTATATAAACTTATTGTGATATGTAATATAATATTTTAAGATAGTGATAAATTAGATGTAGGTTAGGAACTATAACAGTTCTCATTTATTTTAATAATGTAGTTAGTACAGTAATTAACCCATTAAAATTAGATTAGAATATTAGTTTAGACATAAGAATAGTTTATTACAAGTTAAATTAAATTTATGATATGAATAGTACCATTTAGATTGTTATATTTCACTTAGTTTCATTGTAGTTAGTTTATTCCATCTTAATGAAACCATACCATCTTTCAAATATTACCATTTATTAGTATCATCATTTTACATCATAATAGATTAAAAAGAGTAGATAAGGTAACATACAGCATTTACACCAGTTAGATTAAGAACATCACTCATATAATTCCTTTGTGCATTTAAAAACATTATTTAGCATAGTATTTAGAAAAGTACATAAATTGTGGTCACATAATCCATTTAATTAAGGTACATAACTCACATCACAACAATTGCATTTAAATAGTTAGATTACATCACTTAGATTAGAAAAAAATAAGAAGTAATATAATCATATCATATAATTAACATAACAAATTTAATAAATTTAGGTAACACATTAAATACTTAGTTATAGAATTAGAATGGTATGTTAGAATGTAAAGTTTTCGTTAGTGAAATTGTGTTAGTGTGAATGTGTTGTCTGTAATATAGTTTAGAACTTAGATTACAGTATTTTGGGTTTCATAACAAGTGAATGTAGTCACGAATTAGTGTTATACACCTGTTTGTGGCCACATTGAACCAAATTATGACACTCAAAAAACTAACATACATACACATAGAATTTATAAATAGAGGATAGAAATTAGATTAGTAGATTTATTACATCCAAACACACAAACAAACAGAAAAACAAACATATAAATTGCATACACTATTTGTAAATCAAAGACAGATAACTATGGGGCCAGGGGACATAATAGACAACGAAGAACTAAATTAACAGTGAAATAAAGTCTTACGCGCGGAAGCGAAGGAGGTAAAGCCTGTCGCACACACTCTTGTAGAATGGTTGTTAAATATTATATGGGGGACATGAAATAATTCATGTGTTGACCCTAAGAAAGTCAACTTTGTATGGGTAGTAAGTTAATTTACTATGTGAGGGCAGGTCTTATAAGACAACGGTCCGGTTCAGACATACCTCTGATAAATATAATATAGCATGTGAGAAGGGGCTCACGCCAACCAGTCAAGTTTGTGGCGATTGCCACTAGCCAAGTAAGGCTTTGCTACATTGTGACAATAGTTATTAATAGTCTATTGGAATGCCCAAAGCCAGGTTATCTAGAGTCTTTGACAAAAATTAGAGACACTAATTTTTTGTTTAGGAACCTCTTGCGTCACAACCAATGAGTGAAAGTTGATGACGCAACACAAGAGGGGTGGGTGTGTGTCAAAGACTCGACCACATCCCCTCCGCCAGGGAGAGCGGTCAACCCCTAAGAGACCAGGAGGAGATACGGTGCCCGAGGCAAGGGCAGGGGGATTGAGGTAATAGGAGAGGGTTAGCCACTCCCTCATGAGACACGCAGGCGGTGTTCAGAGAGTTAGCACTCTAATCACGATAGTACCACACCTCGTGAAGCCATAGCACAGTTGAGTAGACACTCAACAGGCCACGTTTGCCAGCAGAGTGCGATGTGAGGTAACACGCACGAAGGTGAAGGTCACCCCGCGTGGTGGGTAACCACGGGAGAGAGGTTAGGCAGACGGGAGACTGGACTTGAGGCGTTCACATCGTTTAGAATAGCGTTAGGAGTTTTGTGTTCACTAATAGATAGAACTAGCATAGGGTTAGCAGTTTGTGTTAGATAATTCTGTGGCTGTATATTGTGTATTGCATTAGCGACTGTTTACCGCTTGTAAGCGAGCCAACGGCAATAAAATGGACCATGCATTTTGCCTCCCACACGACTTGCAAGTTGTCTTGTATGGGTGTGTGAGAAGTACCCGATGAGGCCTGTCAGTTGAGTCGTTGACAGAATGCACAGGCTGATAGGTTGGCAAGGAATGCACCTCTTGGTGGTAGATTACCTATGGACAAGGAAGAGGTGGTCATGCGCCTGTGGGACCAGGTGGAAGAGGTGGGGGAACAGATTGAGAACCCGTATGTGGAAATGATGAGAATGCGGGGGATTTGCAGGAGTTCTGGTAGAATCTCAAAACTAACAGCCGGGAGAACATTCAATCAAATAGCGGTGGGAACGATTAGTAGTGTGACTCTTAGCTGGCTGTTGAACGAGGGGACGGAGCGCGTATGGGAATGTCCTGAGTGCAGTGATGTCTGTTCTTAGCTTAACTCAGCTCAACTCCTTCCTTAACTAATCGATCAGCTCTCTAGTTTCCAGGTACTCCACAACGAGATGGTATCCACAGTCTGGTGCCTTACGCTGGCCGCAATGTTTAGAAAGTAGTGTCCTTAGTACTGGCAATGTCCCAGACAGGAGCGCCTCGAATACTGATATTGCATCTGTCAATAGCACCACTCGTTGTGTACCATAGCTGGTATTTAGTAATTTCTTTGTTGCTATCTTGATTGCCTTAATTTCAGCATCATAGTTATGACAGTTCTTTCCTGTTGGTACTATGGCTGTGTCCCTGGTATTATTTGGGTATTCTATATACACTCCCGCCGGTCTCTCTGGCCGAGGGATTAAAACACTTTCTCCGTAATACCGTTTATCACGCAGTCTCGTAGTGGGCGAGAATTGGGAGCGATTCGTCCCCCGCTGGTGACTTGCGGGATAACTGAGCCGGCCGCTCAGAAAGCAATGGCAAACTACTGAGCGTAATCTTGCCAAGAGGTCAACAGACAGCTGAAAGATGCTGCTGTTGACAGCGATGTCCTGTAAAGGATATGCAACATTTTACATGTACACTCCCACTCCTCCATTTCGAACGTCATTTTGTGCTGACCAATCTGTGTACACCTGGATCCATAGGTCTTGTGGGTATTCGATGTATATATCAATCAATCCGTGTTGTTTAGAGCATTTTCCTAGCCGGCTGTTGTACAGGTTTCATATCTCCCATGAGTCGGTGATTTAGCGGACTGCGTGGTTCGGGTGTCTAACCAGCCTTATAACAATTATATGCCGCGGCAATAATCGTGGACAGTTATAGATCGCCATCTCACATGATCACCTGCTACGAATCAAGCCTGTTTTCTTTCCACTATTGACTTCTTTGGCAAAGTTCTATGTGTGTGAATACTTTTAGTCGTGCTCGTTTACCATCAAGTTTGCCAGTTGTCGTTAAGTTTACCTGTTCCCTCGTCTTCCTCCTCTTTCGTTTCTTCTTGCTCCTGCTTCTACTTCAGCACTGCTGTTGATCCTTCTCCTCTTCGTCATTCTTCTCTCAACCAACTCATTCTAGACCGTTATATCTTTTGCGGTCTTATGAAGCTCCCTTCATGTCATTCCCAGATCATCGATCTCTGCTTTAATGATCTTCTGCCAGTGTGTGATTAAGTCTCCGTCTATTTCGATTGCCGTGTGCGTTCTAGAGAACTGACTATTCTAGTGATACCATTATCAGGTTAGCTCAATGTGTGTCATACTTAACACCCGCATCTTCTCCTCACTTCTTGTGTCCCTGGAATCTGTCTAAACCTCTCCTTTAGCTCCACATTAGCGGATTCTGTGATATACTATTTCAGTACTTTTCTTCTACACAAGATAACGAATATGTCTTGTTTATTACTGATTGTTTTAGTCCTTCTCAATTTTTCTGATCCATAAAGCATTGCTGATTCAATATTAATATTAATATTCTTTAATTGGTGCTAATTTTAATTTCTTTTGTTTCCGCACATTTCCTAGAAATTCACAGAAAAGTGAGAACCTTATGTAAGGAGGCAAAAGAAACATGGCTTGAGAAAAATTGCAGAGAAATTGAAAAACAACACAACAGTAACAATGCGAAACTAATGCACAAAAGAATTCAGGAGCTTACTAATCAAAGAACACGTACATCAGCAGGCTGCCTAAAGACAAAAGATGGAAGAGTCATAATAGAAAAAGATCAGATATTACATGAATGGTCAGATTACGTGAAAAACCTTTATGACGATAACAGAGACGAACAGTATGATGTTCAAAATAATAATGAAGGACCAGCAATTTTGAAGATGGAGATTCAGAATGCTCTTAACCATATGAAATCTGGCAAGACCCCCGGTTCAGACAGCATCACAACAGAAATGATTAATGCTTTAGAAGAATGTGGAATAGATCAAGTTACCAGTCTGCTTAATACAATATATGATACTGGAAATATACCTCAGGAGTTATGTAATTCTGTATTTATTGCAATCCCAAAGAAATCAGGAGCCTTGGAATGTGATCAACATCGAACAATTAGTATAATGAGTCACATCACGAAGATTTTGCTAAGAATTATCATGCAAAGAGTTAGGAGGAAAATACAACCTGAAATAGGAGAAGAACAATGTGGGTTTGTGGAAGGCAAGGGTACAGTAAATGCTGTGTATATACTGAGAAACATAATCGAACGTTCTATAGAAGTAAACAAAGATCTACACCTTTGCTTTATTGACTACACAAAGGCTTTTGATAAAGTGAGACAAATTGATGGAAAAGATCTTAGACTTGTAAAAAACATATATTGGAAACAACAAGCTGCCATAAGAGTTGATAATTAAGTAAGCCAATATCAGCCTATTAAAAGGGGTGTGAGACAGGGATGTGTAATGTCTCCAGATCTGTTTTCCCTGTACAGTGAAAGTATTTTCAGAAATATTGAAGATATGGAAGGAATCAACATTGGGGAACGATGCATCAATAACATTAGATATGCAGATGATACAGTCTTGATTGCAGACAATGAACAGGACCTGCAAAATTTAGTAGATGCGATTGTTACACACAGTGAACAACTAGGGTTAGAATTAAATTGTAAAAAGACACAGATTATGGTCGTCACTAGGAAGGACGAAATACCACAATGTAATATACAAGTAAATGGGAATATTCTTCAACAAGTGAGCAGGTACAATTATCTCTGAACAGTAATAACATCTGATGGGAGATGCCTTGAAGAGATTAGAACAAGAATCGCCATGGCAAAAGTAGCCTTTAGCAAGATGAAAAACATATTGACCAATAAAAAGATGTCAATTGAAACGAGAAAAAGAGTGTTGAGATGCTACATTGAACCTGTACTTTTGTATGGATGTGAAGCGTGGACAATAAGCAGTCAGGCTGAAAAACATCTGATGGCTGTAGAGATGTGGTTTCTGAGGAAAATGCAAAGAATACCATGGACAGCCAGAAAGACCAATGAACAAGTCCTTCAAGAAACAAATGAAGATCGTAAATTGATTAGAGAAATTAGACGTAGACAGTCAAAATTTTTTGGGCATATTATGAGAAGAAATGGATTGGAGAATTTGGTGACAACTGGTAAGATCGATGGGAACAGACCAAGGGGAAGACCTAGAAGCAAGTACCTGGATGGCTTGGCCTTGTGGCATGGTCGAGACAGAAACACGGAGCTGATCCACGACTCTGGTGATCGAGTGAGATGGCAGAACATGACCGCCCACGCTTACCGGCATGGCACATGATGGATGGATTTCCTAGACTTTTTATTTTAAATGAAAGCGGCTCTGTGGCGAAGGGTTATGAACACAATTCGTAATCTCGCATATCGCGTTCTAAATACAGCTGCGGACGATTTGGCAGCAGACCGTCTTGCGTTGATTTTCATACAAAGGTATGTGTACCGGTTGTTCAGAAAGTAATGGCAAACTACTGAACGTAAACTTTACTGCCACGTTCTGTAAAGAATATGCAACTAACTCTCTCTCTCTCTCTCTCTCTCTCTCTCTCTCTCTCTCTCTCTCTCTCTCTCTCTCTCTCTCTCTCTCTCTCTCTCGTTCTCTCTCTCGTTTTCTCTCAGAGATAAAAATAGAGAGAGACGGAGAACGAACGAACAGACTTTATTTTCAAAGGGTAACAAATTGGGCACGCAGACCCGTCTTACATTCGGCCCTTCCATTCACTCATCTTTCTTTTATCAACAGTGCATAGGAAAAAACATTGTCACATGAATTTTGTAAACATAAACAATGCATATTACTATGTTATGAGACCATCCGCCACCCACCCACACACACATACATTCCCCCACCCATCCACCACATCCCTACACCTACACATCTCCCCACCCACACACACCACACATCCCAACCACCCACACCCCAAGCACACATACATTCAATAACCCACACATCCCCCACCTACACACATCTCCCCACCCATTCACATATCCTCTACCCGTCCCATTACCCACCAACAATCACTCACCCACATATCCTCCTCCACCCACACACCTCCACCCACTCAGCCAAATACACATTCCTCAACCACACACACATCTCCCCGTCAACTCACATATTCCGCACCTACCCACACACAAATTCCGCACCAACCCACATAATCTCCCATCTCCCCCAGCCCACTCACAGATCCCGAGCCTACACCTACAAACACCCCCCACCATCTCCTAACCTGCACACACTCACCCACCCACACATCCTCTACCCACCCACACATCCTCTACACACCCATCCCCCAACTAAACATCCCTTAACCACACACCCTTACTCATATACAATCACCCACCCACACATCCTCTACCCAACCACACATCCCCCAGCCACCCATCCCCCAGCCACACATCCCTTAACCACACACCCCTACCCATATACACACACATCCCCACCCACGCACAATCTCCCCACCCATACACACATCCCTCACACACATCCCCACCCACCAACACATCCCCCATTCACAAACACACACCTGCCATCCACACATACACACAACCCACACACACATCCCCAACTCATACAATCATCCCCTCACACATCCCTAGATACACGTACTTATCCCTCAACCACTAACACCCACACATCCCTTACCCACTCATCAACACATACATCTCCTATCTACCAACCCACACTCACACACCCCAACCACCCATCTAAGCACACATTCCCACCCTCACACACATCCTTCACCAACTCGCAAACCCAACCACACCTTCACCCACCCACACACACATCATTTATCCACACCCAGCTCCCCTCCCACACAACACCACACCCACAAAATCCCAAAGACACATCCCTCACCCACACACACATCTCCCCACACATCTCCTACCCATACACACATCCCCCAACTACAATCACCCTCACTACCCACACATACATCCTCCACCCAGCCTGTCGTGTCCTCCTTTTAAAGTGTCGTCCCTGGAGTGAAGAGAGTCAACACCCACATTATAATATTTTTTTCCTTATCAATATCCTGGAGAATCCACCAGCTTCCGTCCAACACACTCCATCAGTCCATAGACACCTTTTCCTATCACTCTCTCACTGTCGTACTATGCCCCCTCTCATACTTCCCCAACGCAACATACTCAACAACTCTTGCTTCTAAAAATTAATAAAGATTAATTTATTAAAAGAAAAGTGTAACGTATATGATTAATTACAATAGTTACATAGTGTGATATAATCTCGTGTAATAGAACACAAGACATGATACTTGAGTCTAGATAGACACGAGTTAGGATCAAGTACATTAACAATTAACATTAATAACTGTGTACACACTACAAAGGACTTGTGCATTCTTTAGGAACGATAGGAACGTACATTGGGTATAAAGTGTGTAGAATCGGACTCTCAGACAACAACCCAGTCAGCTCATCCTAGCAAGGCTAGACCACAGCACGTTACGTCAGAACAGGTACATCTCACCCAGTGCCGAAACCATCTTGCCGGATACTGACTTGCCTCTGTAGACCTCTGGTAATCCCATTTCATGATCATCCGAAATAGACACCGGTGATAATAACAGTTAATCATGGACCGGTTGCACCCTACCCAATGTACATTCCTATCGTTCCTAAAGAATGCACAAGTCCTTTGTAGTGTGTACACAGTTATTAATGTTAATTGTTAATGTACTTGATCCTAACTCGTGTCTATCTAGCCTCAAGTATCATGTCTTGTGTTCTATTACACGAGATTATATCACACTATGTAACTATTGTAATTAATGTTCTCGGTCAGTTACTACTGTCTGATGCTGTGTGGTGCATCAGCAATCATCACCCCTCTTTGGTGAATCATCTTCCTTCTAGCTTTAGTTACGTTCTGTACGAAACTTTATTGACTGTTCAACTGGTGTTCTTCCGAATGGGATTTGAACCTTTCCTAAAACCTTGTTCAGCTGCCTCGGATCTGGTAGGGAACCTAGGATAGAAACAACACACCTGGTGATAGTACTAGTCACTGATCCTACCGGCTGAGTGTAAGCCTATTGCCTTGCTCAGTGATCTTTAGCTAACTAACTCTGTCATAGAGCAGATTAGCTACACACCAAGGGCCGAATCAGGCTATGACAAGGAAAGACCCATACAGAGTGCAAAACCCCAGCGGGCAATTTCCCCGTCTCCCAAGTATCCATCATTACTCTATTCTGAACTAGCATAGCTTATCACCACTACACTACTCTATTCTTAACTAGCCTAGCTTATCCTCACACTCTAGTCTAACACGGCTACTGCCTAAATTAATTAGAACTAATATTATAATAGGTTATACCTTAAATGGCACTACTGCAGTCCTATCAATCATATCTACATCTGCCATGATAGGCACGTGTAAAATTAAGTCACTAATTAACACACGGTAGACATTATTTCCACTAAGCACTGCAGTGCCATTGCACTCCAACTAGAGCCACATTTTCAAGTCCCCCTAGTTGGCCCCAACTCGGGTTTATATGGCAAACTCCCAAAGTTGGCCACGTGACGTTATCCTTTATGCCCACACCGGTGGCACTTTAGGCAGATCCTCCCCTGTCAGGGATCCATCCCCCCCTCCTTGGCTCCATCAATGTTAGATTTGTCATCACTGGTTCTGACATCCAAAACAATCTAGAGAGTTACTGTAGAGTTCCAACAAAGGGTTTCGATACCAAGCTGCCAATCATGGTTTTCCAAACAACCTTACATTGTGCACGTGACGTTGTTGATGTCCGGCAGGTGTTCCACTGTTTCCAATAACAAGCCCTCAACTTTCTGTCATGTGGTGACAGTCAAAACCGCCATTCCGTCTGATGTCCGGAACTATAGATTGACATATGGACTGTTTTCTTCCGAGCTGAGTACTTCCGCTTCCAATTTGACTTGTTTATAATCTGTCAAAGCGATGTACGATTCAGCTCATTCACTTCCTCTACACATATGCAACTGTTAATTTTGCCCGACATGTGATGGCGACATCCGATTGCCACCATGATCCCACGGGTTCCATCTGTATTCAAATGTTGACCAACTGTCAAAGCGATGCCGGGATTTGTCTCCATCACCACCGAATGTGTATATTTGCTGACCCGATGTAACCCGTGCAGCTGTGTTTACTCTGTTAGTACGACTGTTGTGGCCTAGAAAATATACGCCAAGCAAACTTCGGTAGTATCATTATCTGGTTAACTCATGGCGATCTCGTGACACAGCCACACTTCCCCACCCAGCCAGACATATCCCCAACCCACACACACATCTCCAAATCCATCACCCACACCCATCATGCACCCCTCCCCAACCCACATACATCCCCACACATATCTCACCCACACACACTCCCCACCCATCCACCCAAACATCCCACACCCAGACACATCCCTCACCCACACCCCCAAACCCACAACCACCCCCACCTGCACAAATCTCCCATCCACCACATATCCCCACACCCACATCTCCCCACCCATACATATACCCCCACCCATCCCATAACCAACCATCAATCATCCACAAACATATCCTCCTCCACAAACTCACCCACAACCACCTAGCCAAACACACATCCCCACCCACACATACATCTCCCCGCCAACCCATACACTCGGCACGTACCCACACACAAATCCCCCACCCACCCACACAATCCCACCCCACCCACCCACACACACACACATTCCCCCATCCCCAACCTATTATTATGATCAAACTCCCACACTTTACACACACATACAGTGACGATTGTCGTGAGCATTGTCGCAAAATTGTAAAGAAAATGGAGAAAAATTGTACATATACATTTTGTAACTTAAAAATTAGTGATGCAATTCAACTCTCTCTCTCTCTCTCTCTCTCTCTCTCTCTCTCTCTCTCTCTCTCTCTCTCTCTCTCTCTTGCTCATACTCTCTAATTCTCTCACCCACTCTACAGTGATGTACATGTGTTCATGTTATAAATTATAACATCAGTTGGCATTCAAAATGGTAATATGAACATGAGAATACAAAACATATATGGAATAGCATGTTACATGATATGCGTGCGCTTAAATCTCTCTCTCTCTCTCTCTCTCTCTCTCTCTCTCTCTCTCTCTCTCTCTCTCTTTCTCTTTCTTTCTCGCTCTCTTCTCACTAACACACATCCCTAGACACTCACAAACATACACATATACCTATATATACACGCACATACACACATATGCACACGCACATACATATAAACACACGCATACATTTACGCACACATATAAACATACTTACACACACAAGCACACATACAAACGCACATTTATACACACTTACACATACACACCCGCATTCAGACGTGCACACACATACACACACATAAACATACGCATACACACATATGGACACACGTCCATACCAACCCATCCACCCACACACTTACTCACACATACACGCTGCCTCACATAATCTCACCCTCTCACTCACTCATTTACTCTCTAAACCACACTAACTCACTCTCTTACAAGCACAGACAAGTACACAGACACACACACACACATTCACCCACTCTCTCTTACTCATCCTTCAATCACCTGCACATCCCACACCTCCCCACCTCTCACACATCTCCCCTCCCGCACAAAACTCCACCCATAAACACATTCCCCCCCCCCCCCCCCCCCCCCACACCCCCCCCCACATACCATCCCCATACACATCCCCGCCCACACATCTCCCCACCAACTCACACATCCTCCACCTACAAACATTCTTGCCACCCACACATACATCCTCCACCCACTCACATTTACCCCATCCACACTCACGCACTCCCACCCACGCAGACATATCCCATTCACAGACATCCCCACACTCATCCCCCAACCCACACAATCTCCTGCACACCCATTCACCCACCCAAACAAAACAAAAAAGCGTAAAAATTAGTGATGCAATTCAACTCTCTCTTCTCTCTCTCTCTCTCTCTCTCTCTCTCTCTCTCTCTCTCTCTCTCTCTCTCTCTCTCTCGCACTTGCTCTTTCTCCCTCTCTCACTCACATCACAGTAATGTTATATTATACATGATAAAATCAAATGGCATACAACATGATAAGATGAGAATAAACAAAACAAAAAAAAAATATATGGAATGGCATGTTACAAGACAATCAAGTGCCATTAAACGATACTTCGTAATATGAAAGATGAGAATACATAAAAAATATGGAATAGCATTTTTCATGAAATGGGTGCGCTCAACTCTCTCTCTCTCTCTCTCTCTCTCTCTCTCTCTCTCTCTCTCTCTCTCTCTCTCTCTCTCTCTCTCTCTCTCTCTCTCTCTCTTCTCTCACACACATGTACATACACACACCCGCACACATCCATATACTTACTCACACGTGCTCACATAACACCCGAATATACACACCCTTCGCATACACTGCATGCATGCACACTTACACATACAAAGATATACAATACATACACGAGCACACACACACACACACACACACACACTCATCCATACACACATATGCACACGAACATGCATATAAATGCATATAAACACATGAACGCAACCTTAACACACATACAGACATACACACAGAGGCACACACAGATACACACATGTACACACACATGTACACCCATCCAAATATAACACACACATACATCACACTTTCTCATGCACTCTCTCATTCACCCACGCTCTCTCTTTTACACACTCACTCGCTCTCACACTCACTCATTCGAGCACATACATGCATACCCACAAATTCCCTCTCACTCACTCACGCTCCCTTACTCACTCATTTACTGGCTGACTCTCTAACTCACACTCACTCACTAACTTTCACACTCTATCACACAGACAGGCAGACACACAACACACCCACTCTCTCAGATTCACTCATTCTCTAACTAAATCTCTCACACATATTTCCACACCCACCCACTCACTTTTACACTCACTCAGGCACACGCACATGCATACTCACTCACTCTCACTCATACTAATTCTTCCACTCACACTCTTTCTCACTCACTCTCTCCCCCACTGTCTCGCTCGCACATTTACAGTGAAGAATGATAGTGGAAAAATGATACTAGTAGGTGACTTATGGAGGCATATAGTCGGTATGAAGTAAGTATTGAAAGAGTTTTCGGTTGAATGTGTAGGGACTCATTGGTGTTTTCAGTAGAGAGAGAGAGAGAGAGAGAGAGAGAGAGAGAGAGAGAGAGAGAGAGAGAGAGAGAGAGAGAACGAGAGTTTCTCTCAGAGAGAAAAATATATATAGAGAGAGAGAGAGAGAGAGAGAGAGAGAGAGAGTATGTATATGTATAAGTAAACTTTTATTAGTGGGTTTATGATTGTGAGTTAGCATATATGTATGCGAAGGGGTGTGTATTTGTATGTTATTGAGTGAGCACATAACTGTGACAGTCTGTGTAAGTGGTGTATGTATGTACGTAGGTATGTATGTATGTATTATGTGTTTATGCATGTGCGTGTGTATGTGTGTCTGTCTGCCTGCTTGTCTGATAATATGGTAATATGCATTGTTTATGTTCACAGCTTCCAATTGACAATGTGTTTTCCCCTGTATGAATGTAACATGCACAATAGATGATTGTTGTACGAAAGATGAGTCATTGGAAGGGCCGAATGTAATACGGGCCTGCGTGCCCAATTTGTGACCCTGTAAAAATAAATTTAGTTCTTTCGTTCGTTCTCTCTCTTCCAGCTCACCCATGCCCTTCTTTGTCTACATTGCTCCCTAAATAGGTGTAATATTTCACCCCTGAAGTGATACTTCACCATGGTACGATCATTTGTTTGATAAATTAATATTATCTTAGTCCTTACCTATATCCAAGTTTCAAAAAAAAAAAAAAATGTATGTAGTTTCTCGTAAACAATGGTCCGTCCATAACGGTGCACCCGGATGAAATCAGTTCCAACTATTGACCTGTCACTCATGTATGCACGAATTATTTGCATACATTTTCCTCTTGTATTTTTTTCCCGGGAAAACTTTTTTAACTACGGGTAGATTATTTATTTTGTCCGTTGCTGTTGTGTAGATCTATGGCGGGTTAATTATATCTTTTATTCCTTGATAATTTACTTCCACATAACATTAATAATTATCTGTAATTTTTATATTAAAAGGCAGACTATTATACTTTCTCTGTTTAATCAGTGTGCAAAATACTTCACAATTTAAGAATGTTCCCATTTACTCTATAATTTAGCGTTGTCATTTTTTTTTCCCCACGCATCGCCTGTTTTCTTTATTTGCTATGTTGACTCATTTTATCACTTTCTAAATCTTTCTCACACATCGCATTACAATGTATATTTATAGTTTCCTAATTTTATTCGTTCTTGTTTCCTTCAACATAAAGGACCACTAATGACATTCGTAACACATTCCGTGACAAATGACATATTCTCAGTATAACTTCATCTTAACTGTTTATATTGAATAAAGGGTATTCCTCCTCCTCCTCCTCCTCATCATCATCATCATCATCATGTCCCCTGCCATATGACGTAGGCGTTCATGTCTCTCCACAGCTGTCCGTCCAATATAATTTCTCTTGGTCTGTCTCTGCCTCTTTTCCCACTGATCTTTCCAGTTGTCACAGTGTTTTCCAGTGCCTGACTTCTCATCACATGACCAACTCCTTCCTAAAGTTGTATATAATGTTCTTCTCTCATTATTGTTTGTCCATAAAGAATTATGATGACCATTCATTTCATCCAGTGGGGTTGACAGCTGGGAGCCGTGAGTTCTAAAATGGCTGACAAGGCCTATTTAGGCTCGAACGGTTCTTTGACAATGTGGGCAAAGAATGCTTGACGTTCCAGAAGGTGGATCTCCTGCTGTGGTATTTTTGTCCAGCCTTTTTCCCCCAAAGCTCTTGCAGTCTTGTTTGCTTCACAAGTGACTACACCCTTTCGTAATGATACACGCTACGAATTCCGGTCTTGGGCAGCAGTCTCTAAAGTATTGTGATGAATTCCAAAAGTTTTTGGTGAGATCTTCCGAGTGTGTTTAATGCGTTTCCTCGGGCGGCCTAGGCAGCGTTTACCACAGCGCAGTTCATCGTTGTCAGCTCTCATTAGACTCTTCCTGTAATTTAAAAAAAAATTACAGTGACATCTAACCTATTTGCAACATTTGTCCCAAGAACCACATCTCCGTTGTTAATTACAATAACATCTAAGGAAGTCGCAACATGTCCCAGGAACCACATCTCCGTTGCCTATAAACCTTCCTTCTTCTGCCTTTTATTCCCCATTGGGGCATACGCGCTCAACCAAACAACGCTAGGACCGTCCTCTCATTTGCTATCTCCTGCAGCTCCCTCAATGCCCTCCCAATATTATTCATTTTTCATTTTATTCTCTTCTCCGCGTGTTTTTAGGTCTCCCATTATTTCGTTTTTCACCCATGCTTAGATGCCTTATGTCTGCTCCGTTTCATCTTATTTCACACAATCCAAAATGCCAATCTTTATTATTTCACTTCTTCTACCACCTGTTCCGCCTCTCCTACTTCATACAAGTTTTAACATTCCAGACACCAATCCTGGACATTTTCATAGGTAAAAGAAATGTATTCAGCGTCCCGGATTCCGTGCGGCTTTCTCCTCTCGCGTCATATCTCATCTATAAGAGCTTCTTTTATTCTTTGTTGGCTGAGTAATTCTTGTTTCTTTATATGACCCGTTCATGGTAGGTTAGGTTTTGTGGCTGCATTTTTCTTCTTGATTGAATATAAGCACAACAATTCTTTACTCGCCTTTTACGACATGCCTAATAATGTACCGTGTTTATATTCTTTTCTTCATTTGCGGGTTCCACGGACGTAAACTTTTCTTAATTGTTCATTCTCATTCCACAATTCACTGCCATTCAGGAAAACAGGTTCTATATAGTATTTCAATACTCTCGTTCTGACAATCAATGATAGTGGCGTATTGCATAAGATACGTGGGGAGACTCCGTGGCGAAGTGGCCAAGACATCCGAAGGTTGTAGGTTCGATTCCGGGCTACGTCTTTCGGTTCACAAGTGCATTGTTCTCAGAGACTCATGGGGGTCGTCGCCGGAGCTACGGAGTTCGTGCTTTGTGCGACGCTTTCTACAGGCCGCCCTACAGAAAGAGACCGAGCCATATGGAATACACCCCGGTGCAATGAAGTCGATCCTCTCGACTTTTACGATTTTTTATAAGTTATTTTTAATTTTCTCAAATGCAGTTTTGCATGAGCTATTGTGCTCTTAGTGGTCGACGTGCCTGAGATAATTAAATAACTCGCGTTTGAGCTTCCGGTACGCTGTTGGTTTTTTTTTTTTATAAGGGCTCTCGGTTCCCAGAGCAGCCCTATTAGTCCCCCATGCCCCTGTGTGTCATGTGATTGTCTTAGTCAAAAGGCCCAGATACGCTGTTGGCGGGGTACGTGGTTCACTCCTTTGACCTGTCAGTTAACTTCTCGTTCATAAACCAATGGCAAACTTTTTTTTTTGGCACATTATATTTACAGGACATAGCTGTCAACACCAGCACTGCTTTTGTTGATGCCTTGGCAATTTTACTTTAATTAGTTTGCCATTGCTTTCTGAACGATCGGATCAGTCTATTTCCATAGACTGGTAATGCGAAAGCATCGCCCAGAGCACGAACTCCGTAGCCCTGATAAGCGACCCGGACGATTCTCAGAACCACAAATACACTCGTCAACCGCGACGAAGAATATGTTTGTGGGTAGTCCATAAACTAGATTTATAGTGAGTGGTGTGTTTAACAACTGAACTGTATACCAGTTAAAACCCAGCGCGGCACGGTCTGCTGCCAAATCGGTCGCAGCTGTGTTTCAAACGCAGGTAAGCGAAATTACGAACCGCGTCCTTAACGCCTTTGCCACGAGACCGGCAATGGCAAACTACTGAACGTAAAATTGCCTAAATTGCCTTAACTGAGGTTGAGATTGCAAATTCCTGCAATGGACATGCGACATTAGGCTTTTAAGAATACAAGATATCTGAGATAACTCCTGGACACTCCGTTCATAAAAACACATTAGCATTGATTAAACGTCAGACAGTGCAAACACGGATTGTGGGTAATTGTTTGCAAAGGGGAATAATTGTCAGAGCCAGCAGTAAAACAACCAAAACTCATCATTAGACCACTGGTACACCCTCGCTGGTGTTAGCACCCAGAACTGGCTAATAGGTTACAGCAGTGTTTCCCAACCTTTTTTATGCTATGCCCCACCTAAGCCTTTCTAAAATTCTTATGTCCCCCCCCCCCCCTTCCCAACATATACATTATTTTTTATATTCAAAGCGGGAGTCTCTGTGGCGAAGTGGTCAAGCCGTTTGACTCGTGCTCCGAAGGTTGTTGGTTCGATTCCGGGCCGCGTCCTTCCGTTTTCGAGTTAAATGTTTCGGAGACTCCTGTGGGTCGTCGCTAAAAGCTACGGAGTTCGTGCTTTGTGCGACGCTTTCCGTGCTTCGGAAAGAGACCGAGCCATATGGGATAAAACCCGGTGCAATGAAGTCGACCCTGTCGACTTTTAAGCGACTTTTATATTCAAAAAATGAAATGTTCACTAACGAAACTTGATTGATAGGGTTTAGGAAGAAATCACTAGGAAATTATTGAGCAAACACAGTAAGTACATTTTCAAAACATATAATGGAGAACTGAAATTCAAGTACAACATAATTTTAATGAAAGATTTTTCTATATTATTTTAATTATTAGTAATTATTTATTATTTATATTTAGTGAGATCCTTGCGCTTGATGCTTGCTGCAAAGAGATCTTATGTCAGGTTCCAATTTAGTTAACTTCAGTCTCAAGTCTCCCCGTTTTGTTATATCCAGCCGATTTCTTCCATTTTCGAATTGCCCCCCTTAACAATCGAATTGCCCCCCTGTGGGGCGTGGGCCCCACGTTGGGAAACACTGGGTTACAGTGTCCTTACTCGATTCCTGCATGGGGGTCGGGAATTTTTTCAATAACTATTGGTATTCACTGATATCACACCCACCCACGATCTCTAATGTCGTAGTTAAATCGAACACCTAGCCTTTTGGGCTTAGGGCGAAAAACAGGAGGATTCCTAGTGTAAGGTGTGCACGTTAAAAATCCCACGGCAGTTGGAAATTGCAAAGAATAGGCCGTAATTTAACTGTCCTGCGAAAATCGCAAAAAATATGCCGTAATTTCATTATCCTGCCAAAATGTCAAAGAATATGCCGTAATTTAACTGTCCTGGCAACTTCGCAAAGAATGTGCCGTAATTTCGCTATTCTGCCAAAATCACAAAAGATGTCGGTTCTTAACTGAACTCACTCAACAATCACAAAAGAATACGCCGTAATTTTGCCGTTTTGTCAAAATCGAAAAGAATATGCCGTAATTTCGCTATCCTGTCAAAAACACACCAGAATATGCCGTCATTTCGCTGTCCTTACAAAATCGCAAAGTATATGCTGTAACCTCGCTATCCTGTCAAAATCAAAAAAAGAATATGCTGCAATTTCGCTTTCCTGTCAAAGTCACAAAGAATATGCCTTAATTTCGCTATCCTGGCAAAATCACAAAGAATATTCCGTAATTTCGCTGTCCTTACAAAATCGCAGAGTATATGCTGTAATTTCGCTACCCTGCCAACATCAAACTGAATATGTCATAATTTCGCTATCCTGCCAAAATCACAAAGTATATGCTGTAACTTCGCTATCCTGCCAAAATCACAAATAATATGAATAACGAAGACACAAACCATAGAATGTACGATGTATTGCCTGGCATATTTCGCTGCATCTCGTCAGGTACATACTGCATGCAGATGCCACACAACGTAGAGTAAAATAACTAGATTCATAGTTCAAGCTGAATATACACATGTCCACACAGTAATATCAAGTGTTTACCATGGTAATTTTAAATTGACTACCCGTCTTTCTGTTTGCACAAAATTGGCCTATGCAGATGAATCATTAGAGCTTCTGCAAACTGTAACAAACGACTATTTTGTGTATGAAACAACACGCGAAAAGCGCTGTCTCTATCAATTACATGACAGGTTCCCAAGACAGGACGTGCAATGGACGACGGCGGAAGTTTATAACTGTGGTGTTAATTAGTTAGTTAGTTAGTCGTAGTTCCAACCTCACAGCAACGGGTCGTCCCCATTATGCTCCGTTCCTGTGCCAGTGAATTGTGGTGTATCAGCTCCAAAGGATATGCCGTAATTTCGGCGTCTTGCCAGAATCGCAAGGAAATATGCCGTAATTTCGCTGTCCTTACAAACTCGCAAAATATATGCAGTAATTTCGCTATCCTGCCAAAATAAAAAAAAAGAAGAAAGAACCCGCCCTAATTTCGCTATCCTGCCCAAATCACAAAGAATATGCAGTATTTCGCTATTCTGCCAAAATCACAAATAATATACCGTAATTTCGCTATCCTGCCAAAATCACAAACAATATACCGTAATTTCGCTATCCTGCCAAAATCACAAACGATATACCGTAATTTCGCTATTGTGCCAAAATCACAAACGATATACCGTAATTTCGCTATCCTGCCAAAATCACAAACAATATACCGTAATTTCGCTATCCTGCCAAAATCACAAACAATATACCGTAATTTCGCTATCCTGCCAAAATCACAAACAACATACCGTAATTTCGCTATCCTGCCAAAATCACAAACAATATACCGTAATTTCGCTATTCTGCCAAAATCACAAACAATATACCGTAATTTCGCTATCCTGCCAAAATCACAAACGATATACCGTAATTTCGCTATCCTGCCAAAATAACAAACAATATACCGTAATTTCGCTATCCTGCCAAAATCACAAACAATATGCCGTAATTTCGCTATCCTGCCAAAATCACAAACAATATACCGTAATTTCGCTATCCTGCCAAAATCACAAACAATATACCGTAATTTCGCTATCCTGCCAAAATCGCAAAGAATATGCCGTAATTTCGCCGTCCTTACAAAACCGCAGAGCATATGCTGTAATTTTGCTATCCTGCCAAAATAAAAAAAAAAGAACATGCTCTAATTTCGCTATCCTGCCCAAATCACAAAGAATATGCAGCATTTCGCTATTCTGCCAAAATCACAAACAATATACCGTAGTTTTGCTATCCTGCCAAAATGACAATTAATATGGCGTAATTTCGCCATAATGTCAAATTCACAAAGAGTAGGCCTAAAACCGCCGCCCTGGCAAAATTGTTCCCAAAAGAAAACCTACAAGGGTAGGTGGAGCCCGTAACCTTGGAGGGAATCTGTCTATAGGAAACACACCGATCTCTGAGGTGCGTAACGGGACGTGACACACTCCCGTAGTGAGAGGTACGAAGTGAACTGCGGTTGTGAGAAACATCGCTTGTGAGAAGCGGGGTGATCGTGTTGACGGAGCTATACAATAGTTTGATCCGGTTGTGTCCAGGCCAGATGACTGCATCACTTGTGCACGGTCACTGGCGGATGACACCGTGCCTCTTTAAAGGGTCACAATATTTCAGTTTCTGAGACATGACGCTGTTTACACACCCGCACTTTTCCATGTTACCAGCTTGTAGAATGTCGGTGATTTGATTTACTTCTTCTTGGCCTACAATATTCTAGGAACCTTTCTGTGGTATTTAAATTCAAAAGCCCGAATTCTCTCTTGTTTTAACTGATAACAGGTCTCTGTGGCTAAGGGCTTGCGAAAGCGGTTTGTGAGCCCGTATACCCGGGTTCGAAACACGGCGGAGCTGGTTTTTTCGAAAAAGGTATAGGAGCCGGTCGTTCAGAAAGCAATGGCAAACTACTGAACGTACAATTTTCCCAGGAGTCACGAACAGCGTAAATGCTGGGGTTGACTGCTACGTCCTGTGAAGGACATGCAACTTAATTATTAATTTAACTGATAGCGTACGTTACGACGCATCTTACAAGGTAAGACGCATGTTCTCACAAATTCTACTCTAATTTGTTTGCTCAAGATTGAGGGGGAAAAGAACAAGGGTAAGACATAGAGGTAAATATCTAGATGGCGTTGTCCCGTGGCATAATGGAGACAAATACAAATAGCTGATCCACGACGCTGGTGATTGTGTGGGATAGTGAAACATGATCTTACACGCTTATCGGCTTGGCACATGATAATGATGAGCTTTTATAACCGTTGTTCTCAATACTGTTCAGCCTCTGCATTGTCACGCCAGTCTTCGTCTGACGTCTTTTAAAAGGCCCCATTGTTGTTGGTAATGAAAGCAAAGATATTCATAGTTCTTGCCATAAGATGTTCAAATGTCCTGTTATGATGTCGAACATAATTTCCAGAATTACCATGATTTATCTACAGGTACCAGCCGAAACCTTCGAAGACGTCACGATATTTTTCTCTGACATCGTCGGGTTCACCACCATCGCCGCGTCGTGCTCGCCCATGGAGGTGGTAAATCTTCTCAACGCACTTTACTCCTGTTTTGATGCCCGTTTGGAAATATATGACGTGTACAAAGTGGAGACAATTGGCGACGCTTACATGGTTTCCTCAGGCAAGTAAGATTATGTCCCCGTGTCAGAGGTTAAACTTTTGAGTTAAATGTGTACAAGAGAACATATCTTACGCAATAAAGTCACTATCATTGAAAGATAGTGTTGAAATGCTACATCGAACCTATTTTGCTGTATGGCGGTGAATCTTGGAACGTAAATGAACAAATTAGGAAGAACATAGAAGCAACGGAGATGTGGTTTTGGTGAGAATTGATGCGAATTTCTTGGACTGCCTGAGTAATTAACAACGATTTCCTGGCAGAGGATGATGAAAGTAGAACATAATATACAACCTATAAGAAATAGACAAACAATGTTCTATATCCCTATGCCAAGAAAGGCGCCGGAAAACAATGTGATGACAGGTAAGATCAGTGGGAGAAGGCAGAGACAGTCTGAGAGAAATGATACAGGATGGGATGAGATCGTAGCATGGGGGGATATCATAAGCAGATCTTGTTGATTCTAAACACCCAGATCTGAGATTTGTGGAGAGACATGGACGCCAATGCCAGTTAGTAGAGTAATCAGCGTTTCTTATTCCTTGTCTGGCATATGTGTGTTTGTGGTAAGCCACTGGCTACAGTTTCCCTTCTGCTCAAACAAAGGGATCAAAGAAGGAAAGAGACCAATGCTACCAATGCCAACCGTAGACAATGATAGAATAAGAGAAAATAAAAATTTCAACAACGGAATTGAGATTCCCGAGAAGAATACTCAATATATCAAGAAGAGAGAAAATCAGAAATGATTAAATCAGGACTAAAGTGTGGGTTATAACGGTTCTAGATTTCATTAGAAAACAGCAAGTTAAATGGTTCGGCCATATAACTAAGCTACCAACTGACAGTATACCACAACAAGCAATGATGTACGGACCAAATGGAAGCAGAAGAAGAGGCCGACCATATAAGCGATGGACAGAGGGAATAACAGAGTCCATGGGAATATCGATACATGAAGCTCATAAACGAGCACTCTCCCACTGTTTATACTTCATATCGACATCACAAGGTACAAGAGGAACATGATGAGATGAGATGAGAAGAGATGAGATGAAATGAGATGAGATGAGAGAGAAAATCAAA
>OY992896.1:19699335-19791835 GCA_963921405.1 Cepaea hortensis
TGGGGTCGAAGATGCCAAGATATTGCCTCTTCGGGGACACTGTGAACACGGCCAGTAGAATGGAATCCACTGGCAAAGGTATATAGCACACCCACTTATAAATGTGTTTCTTTCTGTGTCTGTCTGTGTGTGTATGTGCATGTGTGTATGCATGTCTGTATGCGTGTGTGCATGTATAAATGCCCGTGTGCATGCACGTATACGCATGTGTATGTGCGGGTGTGTATGTTTGTATGCGCATCTATATGTGTGTATGCGCTTGTGCATATTTGTATGCGTGTGTGCATGTATATATGAGTGTGAGCATATGCATATGCGCGTGTGAATGTATATATGCGTGTGTGTATGTGTGTATACGTCTACAGGTCATAGTTATCCTGAACGGCGATGCCTTGGACGTAAAGAGTTAAAACTCATAAACTTCCAGAGACGTCACAAGTAACCAATACCCTACATCCATGTTCAGCATTACATTGGACAAATAAAAACGAACTGAGGTTCTAGAAACTGGGAATGAAAAAAGAGTTGATGAAAGAAATTATAAAAAAAAGAGGCAAGTGAAATATTTCATCCACGTTAAAAGACATAACACTCTTATCAAAACCATAGTGGAGGGTAAGGTTAAAGGCAAGCTAGCAAGAGGTAGACAACGATACATGTGGGAAGATAACATGTTTGTGATATTATGCTATGTTGTTTGTCCATCAAAAATGATGATGACCATTCATTTCATCCAGTGGGGTTGAAAGTATGGAGCCGTGATTTCTAAGATGGCTGATAAGGCCTATTTTGGCTCGAAATATTCTTTGACAATGTGGGCAATGACTGCTTGACGTTCCAGGACGAGGATCTCCTGCTGTGGTTTTTCTGTCCTGCCTTTTCTTTACAGCTCTCGCAGTCCTAGTTGCTTCACAATTGACTGTACCCTTGCGTAATGATGTACGTCACGAATTACGGTCTTTAGCAGCAGTCTCCCAGGTGTCAAGATGAATTCCAAAAGCTTTCAGTGAGATTTTCAGTGTCTTTTTAGGCGTTTCCTCTGGCGGCCTTGGGAGCGTTTACCACAACGCAGCTCGCCATAAAAAATTCGTTTAGGGAGCCTGTGATCTGGCGTACGAGTTTAGTGACCGGCCCAGCGAATCTGATTCTTCCTTAGTAGAGTGTGGATACTGGGCATGGACGCCCTTTCTAGAACTTCGGTGTCTGGGATCTTGTCTTGCCATTTAATCTTCAATAGCTTCCTAAGGCAGACTGTGTGGAAGTGGTTTAATTTCCTAGCGTGTCGCTGATCAACAGTCCATGTTTCATAGGCATATAGCAGTGTGGATAATACAACTGCTTTATAGACTTTTAGCTTTGTTTGCAGGCTTATTCCAGTTCTGTCCCATACATTCTTGTACAGTCTGCCAAAGGCCGCACTGGCCTTGGAGATTCTCGCATTCACTTCGTCAGCAATTGTGGCAGCTTGTGACACAGTGCTGCCAAGATAGGTGAATTTGTCCACAAGTCTTAATCTATGACCGTTCACCTTGATATTCGGCACAGTGTGATTATTCCCTGGCGCTGGCTGGTACATAACTACGGTCTTCTCCAAATTGATATTGAGCCCAAAGTTGGCACAGGGATATGAGAAAGCTGAAATATTGTGTTGCATGTCTGCCTCTGAGTTGACATATAGAGCGCAATCATCAGCAAACAGCAGTTCTCTTACGGTGTCGCTTTTAGTTTTGGTTTTGGCTTTCAGCCTTCTGAGATTGAAACACTTTTCATCCATGCGGTATTTGTTGTCTATTTCAATGCCATTGTTCTCGAAGGCATTCATCAGCATAGCTGAAAACATGAGGCTGAACAGTGTTGGTGCCAGGACACATCCTTGCTTCACTCCGTTGGTGACAGGAAAGGGCTCAGACAGTTCACCATTTTCCTGTACTCTTGCCTGCATGCCATCATGAAATAGCCGCACTATTTGGACAAACTTTCGTGGACAGCCATATTTCGCCATAATCTTCCACAGTCTTTCTCTGCTGACTGTATCAAAAGTAAGGTGAATGAAAGTGGAGAACATATCAGAGTTCTGTTCCAGACATTTCTCTTGCAGCCGAAAATCATGTCAATAGTTCTTCGTTTTTCTCTGAAGCCACACTGAAATAAGGTAAATGAAGATAAGGGAAGATGCCATCAAGAGATGGACGAACAGCAATGTGACAGAATGTACAGTCAGAGCGAGAGACAGACAATGTTTGAGATCCATTGCAGCCAACCTTCATTGTGGAGACGGCACCTGAATGTTTGAATGAAGTGATGTGAAGTAGTTTCCTGCTATGAGTCTATGAAGTGATAGCGTCGTCACATTTTGTAGCCCTCAGAGCGGATGAAGATTGGTGTTCAGTCTCTCCATCACTGTCACTAGCGACGAGCCAGTTGTCAAACTCGTGCCCGCCACGCTCATGACATTACTCGCGCAGTTCGCTATCAACCTCGCTAGCGCGGCCGCCATTAATACTTATTTGGTGAATGTCTTGCAGCTGACCATATCCAAGTGAGCACAGTGACTTTTGGCGCCCTGGAAGCCCTAGGCTTGTTTACCTTGGAACCCCGAGGCCATGTGGAGATTAAAGTAAGTGTTGAGATTACCATATGTAGTGGGATTACAGTGGGTATTGAGATTACAGCAAGTAGTGACAGTACAGTAAGTATTGAGTATACAGTAAGTATTGCGATTACAGTAGGTATTGAGATTACCATATGTAGTGGGATTACAGTAAGTAGTGAGATTACCATATGTAGTGGGATTACAGTGGGTATTGAGATTACAGTGGGTATTGAAATTAAAGTAGGTATTGGGATTACAGTAGGTATTGAGATTACAGTGGGTATTGAGATTACAGTAAGTATTGAGATTACAATAGGTAGTGAGATTACAATAGGTAGTGAGATTACGATAGGTAGTGGGATTACAGTTGGTGTTGAGATTAGAGTGGGTATTGAGATTACCATATGTAGTGGGATTACTGTAGGTATTGCGATTACAGTAGGTATTGAGATTACAGTAAGTATTGAGATTACAATAGGTAGTTAGATTACAATAGATAGTGAGATTACGGTAAGCATTGAGATTAGAATGGGTATTGAGATTACAGTAAGTATTGAGATTACAGTAAGTACTGAGATTACAATGGGTACTGAGATAAAAGTAAGTAGTCATGTTAGCGATGTCTTTTGTACCAACGGAAGTCAGTCACCAGCAATGGTGTCCTTCTTGTCCTCACAGTAAGACTCATATGTGCAACGGCGGTAGCGTAGTGTCTAGACGCTCGCATGCCCATGACGTGGTCGTGATTTCGAATCCATATCCAGGCGGATGTTTAACAATTGACCAGGGCTATCAGCTACCAGAAACTGTCTGAGAAACTGAAGGCGGACGGCGTGATTCTATCCACATCAGCCACCGTGTGTCGATAGGTCTGTAGCAATACAGGTCTAGCACCATATGCCCGATGACCTTAAGGCGTGTTAGAAGGTCCTTTACTTTACTTACCATATGTATATGTATATGAGTGTGTGCCTGCATATATATATATATATATATATATATATATATATATATATATATATATATATATATATATATGTAACAGGAAAAATGAATAACAAGGATAGGAGGACATAAGTTTCCTATTCTTGGGTGCTCAAAGACAAAGAAGCGCAACACTGACTTTTAGTGGGCCAGAGAAGAAAAGATAATAAGAAGAAAGAGAAAAAGAGCACCTTATATATTCCCTCCAATTAACAAAAGAAAGGGATAGAAAATTAGACAGAAGATTTCCAGGAGTTCTTTGAGCGGAGGGTATACTGTTGTATACCCCAGACAAAAGATCACACTGTTGGACTGTAACAACATCAATGAATGGGACCGACAATGACCAACGTTACTGGGACAACAAAGACTAAACATAATACAACAGCAAAGACTAGATAAACAAGGTAAAACAATACGCATCAGTCTTTATTTTGTCCAATACTGTAGCACATATTCCTAACTATGAGGATGACAAAGTGTGGTTACTTATGGACAAGACAATCAACACTCTACATCACTGACATTCATATAGGCAGTCTGCCGCATATAGCCAGACCTCTGCCTGTTGTGGCCGAGCCTACAGAGTACTCCTAAGACTCTGCTACGATACCTATACAGCCGGCTGACCAGGACTGGACAACAGAGAGACCATTACTTGGAAAACAGAAAGTAACACAACTCTAATCTGAGTATGAGCCTTACAGTGCGGAGACGGGACTCACCATCCTGAGACACACAACACAACACTATGGATCCCTGTAGTACACAGCGGAAAATCAGAGGATTGAGCTCCAGATATTACCAAACCCCTGTGCCTCAGCCAAATCCAATATTGTGCCTAATGCCGCTAGAGAAAGTCATATCCCCAAACCGATTGGGACACATTACTATAAACAAGACCACAACTTTAAAAATAGAAGTATAAATATGAGTGTGAAAGGTTGAACCAGGAACTACACCTTTAACCACACAGTAAAAAACTAAGGTATGGAAAGCTTTACTATGGGATCAGTTGGGAGGGGAGGTGGAAAATGTGAGGTAAGGGAAAATGGGGGGTAATTAAGGACCCAGGGTTGTTCCCTTCGACAGGAACCACATCCTGTAATCAAAGTAAACAACCAAAAACATATTTAACAACTGTTAAATATTACTACTATATTAACAACAACTTAAAAACTATAAAATAACTGCCTATGAATTAATAATATACCCATACTCTCATTCAGACACAGTCTGTCACATTATTCACACTGGCCAAGTTAAGCACTGCACCAGCAACATACATGGGGACAGTTGGACATCACATCTCAACATCAAGTGACACAACAACAACAACATCATGATGCATGTGACAGCCAGTCACATGCTGTATACATGACCTCAATAAGACAACATTGTTTGAACTTACCCACAGTTTTTACATATAACATGACATGCCAATAGAATGATAGCAAATCAATAAATGGTCAGAATAACTAACAGTATATTATTTCTCATGGTGGCCAAACCCAACATTCAATATGTCAAAGAATACTCATGCAGCCTTATGATGAGAATACTGCACCAGCTACCAATTATTAAACTACATATCTGTCCAAATTTAGAGGCTATCTACACACCCTGTTGATCTCTAGTTACAGCTCAAAGGCACCTCCAAGGTTTATTTAGCAGCATAACACCTGATTTACCCCATTTTAAGTGAAATCAGCTGGTCATTAATAATTAAACTACACCAACACATATTCTTGTACCTATAGATGTTACTTACACCCAAAAGGAACTTCTAATTGTAGCTAAAACACTAATCTTGGCCTTTGTTTACGTTCTCCGTTTTAGCTGCCTGCCAATGCCAGCAGTAAAAAAACCAACAGGCGATCTATTAATATGTATGGCCTATTCGCTGTTTCCGTTTCATCCGGGGGAGGTCTCATTTACATCCTTCACAAAGCCTTAACATTATTCTAACACCTATCTCGTAACTTCAACAACTATTCTAATTATCTGTTACTAAACCTTAGGCCATTAACACATGCGGGGCTAGTTATGACCCACATTTCCTACATTCGTTAATAAAAGCAAGCAATTTGATTTGCAACATACCTCAACCATCGTGCACCAGTGTTCCAGCAGTAATGTTTCTGCGAGCCATATTCTACGGGCTCTCTTCACTGTCTTATTTGTTTCACAGGTCTATGCACCTGAATTAATATATTTGGCAACACCTGGGTAGCGCTGGTCACACACACACGGTTTCCGACTGGAGATGGTGTGAGGGGGACGATCACATTCCCCCTCTCTGCTTGATGTCAGTGCGGCCTTCGGCCGTTGAGGCCACTCCAGCACTGAATCCCCAGGGCAAAAACGCGCGCTCAATTTTTAACCATTCAAATTACCCATGATCCTCCAGCTGCAGGGGAGGGGTTTCTTGTTGTTGCATCAGCCAAACATCCTGTGGAGCCGTGTCGTGTCACGCGGCTTCATGCCCCCCATCCAACAAATGGCTGGTCCCACAGCCACACAAACTCTGCATCCCTGGGGAGATTGGGATGGGTTCTCTGTGCATACCATCAACAAAAAAAAAATCAGCCCCTGACAAAAGGTAATCCCTTAATCCTATTGGAGGCACTGGGGAATCTGCAATTTACATTCAAAATAATGCCAACCGTTATGACATCAAAATCAACACCCAGTTTTATGTTGGCAATACATAGTTGTATCAAAATAAAAAAGAATGTTCACAATGACAATCATCATTGTCAAAAAGGGAAAATATCTCCATTACAACACCACATAACCAGATTACCCTGAGTCATATGGGCATGACAGCCAGGAACATCTGAAATAAAAAAGGCATATGGACATATATGGATTCCACAGGCTGGTATTCTTCCTCTTTTATAAAAAGATACAATCATGTGCAACTGCTCACCTGCTTAGAATACAAAAAGGCAACAATAAGACACAATGCTTTCAACTAATTACTAAATGTCAAGTCAGCAAGTTGATCCCTGCCTAAATAAACTTCCTCTCTGTCTCCTTCCTGAATGAAGAGAATTTCCTGATAACAAGGATAGGAGGACATAAGTTTCCTATTCTTGGGTGCTCAAAGACAAAGAAGCGCAACACTGACTTTTAGTGGGCCAGAGAAGAAAAGATAATAAGAAGAAAGAGAAAAAGAGCACCTTATATATTCCCTCCAGCTAACAAAAGAAAGGGATAGAAAATTAGACAAAAGATTTCCAGGAGTTCTTTGAGCGGAGGGTATACTGTTGTATACCCCAGACAAAAGATCACACTGTTGGACTGTAACAACATCAATGAATGGGACCGACAATGACCAACGTTACTGGGACAACAAAGACTAAACATAATACAACAGCAAAGACTAGATAAACAAGGTAAAACAGTACGCATCAGTCTTTATTTTGTCCAATACTGTAGCACATATTCCTAACTATGCGGATGACAAAGTGTGGTTACTTATGGACAAGACAATCAACACTCTACATCACTGACATTCATATAGGCAGTCTGCCGCATATAGCCAGACCTCTGCCTGTTGTGGCCGAGCCTACAGAGTACTCCTAAGACTCTGCTACGATACCTATACAGCCGGCTGACCAGGACTGGACAACAGAGAGACCATTACTTGGAAAACAGAAAGTAACACAACTCTAATCTGAGTATGAGCCTTACAGTGCGGAGACGGGACTCACCATCCTGAGACACACAACACAACACTATGGATCCCTGTAGTACACAGCGGAAAATCAGTGGATTGAGCTCCAGATATTACCAAACCCCTGTGCCTCAGCCAAATCCAATATTGTGCCTAATGCCGCTAGAGAAAGTCATATCCCCAAACCGATTGGGACACATTACTATAAACAAGACCACAACTTTAAAAATAGAAGTATAAATATGAGTGTGAAAGGTTGAACCAGGAACTACACCTTTAACCACACAGTAAAAAACTAAGGTATGGAAAGCTCGACTATGGGATCAGTTGGGAGGGGAGGTGGAAAATGTGAGGTAAGGGAAAATGAGGGGTAATTAAGGACCCAGGGTTGTTCCCTTCGACAGGAACCACATCCTGTAATCAAAGCAAACAACCAAAAACATATTTAACAACTGTTAAATATTACTACTATATTAACAACAACTTAAAAACTATAAAATAACAGCATATGAATTAATAATATACCCATACTCTCATTCAGACACAGTCTGTCACATTATTCACACTGGCCAAGTTAAGCACTGCACCAGCAACATACATGGGGACAGTTGAACATCACATCTCAACATCAAGTGACACAACAACAACAACATCATGATGCATGTGACAGCCAGTCACATGCTGTATACATGGCCTCAATAAGACAACATTGTTTGAACTTACCCACAGTTTTTACATATAACATGACATGTAAATAGAATGATAGCAAATCAATAAATGGTCAGAATAACTAACAGTATATTATTTCTCATGGTGGCCAAACCCAACATTCAATATGTCAAAGAATACTCATGCAGCCTTATGATGAGAATACTGCACCAGCTACCAATTATTAATTATTATTAAATATTATCTGTCCAAATTTAGAGGCTATCTACACACCCTGTTGATCTCTAGTTACAGCTCAAAGGCACCTCCAAGGTTTATTTAGCAGCATAACACCTGATTTACCCCATTTTAAGTGAACTCAGCTGGTCATTAATAATTAAACTACACCAACACATATTCTTGTACCTATAGATGTTACTTACACCCAAAAGGAACTTCTAATTGTAGCTAAAACACTAATCTTGGCCTTTGTTTACATTCTCCGTTTTAGCTGCCTGCCAATGCCAGCAGTAAAAAAAACCAACAGGCGATCTATTAATACAAAACAATGTTTTCCCGTAGTGAATTTGAATAACGAAGACACAAACAATAGATTGCACGATTTATTGCCTGGCATATTTCGCTGCATCTCGTCAGGTACATACTGCAGAAATCACACAAGTTACGTGAAATTAACTAGATAAATCCTTCAAGTTGAAATATACACAATTTCGCACAGTAATGTCACTTATCTACCACGGTAATTTTAAGCTGACTAACATGTCTTTCTGTTTACACAATTCTGGCTTGCGTTGATAGATCATAATTGCTTCTGCAAATTTTAACAAGCGAGTATTTTGTGTTCTAAACAACACGCGAAATGCAGTGTCTCTGAACACAACATGGCCACTGGCGACAATGTGCCTGCCGATTGAAGACGCCGGGAGCTTCCGGTGTGTCGGCTCCTCGCGGCTAGCATCTCCTGTGTGTTGTATCTTGTTGACCCATTGAGGTATGTGTTCTGACACCCGTTTGTTAAGCTGTCTCTCCGTTCGACCAATGTAAACGGCCTGGCATCTACATGTGAATTGGTAAATACAATTGTTTGTGGCGTACAGAGGAACAGGCTCTTTGACTGTTGGTGTAGGAATGGGTACGGTTTTACATCTAATGACTGGAGTTGCCGCACAGAATGTTCGACCTACTGCTGTAGTAAGCCGGTCTTGTAGACGTTGCATTACGTCATCCCCTCGAAAGGTTAGCTGGATGAATACCTTGAGTTTAGGGACTGTAGTTACGTCTGCTTTGGGTTGGGCTGTTGGCAATGGCGCTTTATAAATCCTGTGGAGTACCCATTCAGGTTTAAGACATTTTTCAGAGTTTCAAATTCCTCTGTCAGTGTGTCCTGGGTGCATATCTTTCTCGCACGGTCAAACAAGGTCCGTACTAAGCCCCGTTTGTACTGGACAGGTGTGAAGCTCTGAAAATTTAGGTATTGGTCAGTCCATGTTTCTTTCCGATACACCGATCTTTGAATTGTGCCGTCTGCTCTACGTCTCATTAGAATATCTAGGAAAGGTAACGCTTCGTTGTGTTCGTGTTCCATAGATAGAGAGATGTTTTTATGCGTCTTGTTCATTGTGGCCTGAAACGATGTTGCTTGTAGCTCGTCGTTGTTGCTCGTAGCTCGTCGTTGTTGCTTCGTCGTTGAAGCAACATCGTTTCAGGCCACAATGAACAAGACGCATAAAAACATCTCTCTATCTATGGAACACGAACACAACGAAGCGTTACCTTTCCTAGATATTCTAATGAGACGTAGAGCAGATGGCACAATTCAAAGATCGGTGTATCGCAAAGAAACATGGACTGGCCAATACCTAAATTTTCAGAGCTTCACACCTGCCCAGTACAAACGGGGCTTAGTACGGACCTTGTTTGACCGTGCTAGAAAGATATGCACCCAGGACACACTGACAGAGGAATTTGAAACTCTGAAAAATGTCTTAAACCTGAATGGGTACTCCACAGGATTTATAAAGCGCCATTGCCAACAGCCCAAACCCAAAGCAGACGTAACTACAGTCCCTAAACTCAAGGTATTCATCCAGCTAACCTTTCGAGGGGATGACGTAATGCAACGTCTACAAGACCGGCTTACTACAGCAGTAGGTTGAACATTCTGTGCGGCAACTCCAGTCATTAGATGTAAAACCGTACCCATTCCTACACCAATAGTCAAAGAGCCTGTTCCTCTGTACGCCACAAACAATTGTATTTACCAATTCACATGTAGATGCCAGGCCGTTTACATTGGTCGAACGGAGAGACAGCTTAACAAACGGGTGTCAGAACACATACCTCAATGGGTCAACAAGATACAACACACAGGAGATGCTAGCCGCGAGGAGCCGACACACCGGAAGTTCCCGGCGTCTTCAATCGGCAGGCACATTGTCGCCAGTGGCCATGTTGTGTTCAGAGACACTGCATTTCGCGTGTTGTTTAGAACACAAAATACTCGCTTGTTAAAATTTGCAGAAGCAATTATGATCTATCAACGCAAGCCAGAATTGTGTAAACAGAAAGACATGTTAGTCAGCTTAAAATTACCGTGGTAGATAAGTGACATTACTGTGCGAAATTGTGTATATTTCAACTTGAAGGATTTATCTAGTTAATTTCACGTAAGTTGTGTGATTTCTGCAGTATGTACCTGACGAGATGCAGCGAAATATGCCAGGCAATAAATCGTGCAATCTATTGTTTGTGTCTTCGTTATTCAAGATCTATTAATAGGTATGGCCTATTCGCTGTTTCCGTTTCATCCGGGGGAGGTCTCATTTACATCCTTCACAAAGCCTTGACATTATTCTAACACCTATCTCTTAACTTCAACAACTATTCTAATTATCTGTTACTAAACCTTAGGCCATTAACACATGCGGGGCTAGTTATGACCCAAATTTCCTACATTCGTTAATAAAAGCAAGCAATTTGATTTGCAACATACCTCAACCATCGTGCACCAGTGTTCCAGCAGTAATGTTTCTGCGAGCCATATTCTACGGGCTCTCTTCACTGTCTGAATTAATGCTAATTCATGCACCTGAATTAATATATTTGGCAACACCTGGGTAGCGCTGGTCACACACACACGGTTTCCGAGTGGAGATGGTGTGATGGGGACGATCAAATTCCCCCTCTCTGCTTGATGTCAGTGCGGCCTTCGGCCGCTGAGGCCACTCCAGCACTGAATCCCCAGGGCAAAAACGCATGCTCAATTTTTAACTATTCAAATTAACCATGATCCTCCAGCTGCAGGGGAGGGGTTTCTTGTTGTTGCATCAGCCAAACATCCTGCGGAGCCGTGTCGTGTCACGCGGCTTCATATATATATATATATATATATATATATATATATATATATATATATATATATATATAAAACAAACACCCATCAACCAACCACCCATCAACCAACCATCTATCAACCAACCAGCCAATCAACAAATGCCTACCAACCAACCATCATCAATCAACCACACATCAACCAAGCACCCATCAACCAACCATCCATCAACCAACCATCCATCAACCAACCAGCCAATCAACAAATTCCCCTCAACGAACCATCATCAATCAACCACACATCAACCAAGCACCCATCAACCAACCATCCATCAACCAACCATCCATCAACCAACCAGCCAATCAACAAATGCCTACCAACCAACCACCCACCATCCAGTTACCCATCAACCAACCACCCATCAACCAACCATCCATCAACCAACCATCATCAATCAACCACACATCAACCGACCACCCATCAACCAACCATCCATCAACCAACCAGCCAATCCAAAAATGCCTACCAACCAACCATCATCAATCAACCACACATCAATCAACCATCCATCAACCAACCAGCCAATCAACAAATGCCTTCCAACCAACCATCATCAATCAACCACACATCAACCAATCAGCCAATCAACAAATGCCTACCAACCAACCATCATCAATCAACCACACATCAACCAACCAGCCAATCAACAAATGCCTACCAACCAACCGCCCATCAACTAACCACCCATCAACCAACCACCCACCAACCAACCATCCATCAACCAACCATCCATTAACCAACTAGCCAATCAACAAATGCCTACCAACCAACCATCATCAACCAACCACCCATCATCCAGCAACCCATCAACCAACCATCCATCAACCAACCATTAATCAACCAACCATCCATCAACCAACCATCCATTAACCAACCATCCATCAACCAACCACCCATCAACTAACCATCCACCAACCAACCATCCATCAACCAACCATCCATCAACCAACAATCATCAATAACCACACATCAACCAACCACCCATGAACCAACCATCCATCAACCAACCAGCCAATCAACAAATGCCTACCAACCAACCATCATCAATCAACCACACATCAGCCAACCACCCATCAACCAACCATCCATCAACCAATCATCCATCAACCAACCATCATCAATAAACCATACATCAACCGACCACCCATCAACCAACCATCCATCAACCAACCAGCCAATCCAAAAATGCATACCAACCAACCATCATCAATCAACCACACATCAATCAACCATCCATCAACCAACCAGCCAATCAACAAATGCCTTCCAACCAACCATCATCAATCAACCACACATCAACCAACCAGCCAATCAACAAATGCCTACCAACCAACCATCATCAATCAACCACACATCAACCAACCAGCCAATCAACAAATGCCTACCAACCAACCGCCCATCAACCAACCACCCATCAACCAACCACGCATCAACCAACCATCCATCCACCAACCATCCATCAACCAACCAGCCAATCAACAAATGCCTACCAACCAACCATCATCAATCAACCACCCATCAACCAACCACCCATCAACCAACCATCCATCAACCAATCATCCATCAACCAACCACCATCAATAAACCACACATCAACCGACCACCCATCAACCAAACATCCATCAACCAACCAGCCAATCTAAAAATGCCTACCAACCAACCATCATCAATCAACCACACATCAATCAACCATCCATCAACCAACCAGCCAATCAACAAATGCCTAACAACCAACCATCATCAACCAACCACCCATCATCCAGCCATCCATCAACCAACCATCCATCAACCAACCATTCATCAACCAACCATCATCAACCAACCACCCATCAACCAACCACCCATCAACCAACCATCCATCAACCAACCATCCATCAACGAATCATCCACCAACTTCTCCATCAACCAATCAACCATGAACTAACCAACAACCAACCAATCAACCAACCAACAAACTAACTAATTAACAAACCAAGAAATCAACCAACCATGCACAAACTCCCCAACCAACGAATCAACCATACGCTAACCAGCCGACCAGCAACTTTTAGTGTGCCACCTCGTTGCAAGTCGGCGCAATACAAGATTTTGCATATTAGCTTGTCTAGAGAAAGTCTTAAAAGTCTCGAGGATCAACTTCATTGCTCCGGGTTTTATCCTATATAGCTCGGTCAAAGCACGAACTCCGTAACTCCGGCGACGACCCCCAGGAGTCTCCGAGAAAAATGAACTCGTGAACCGAAAGACGCAGCCCGGAATCGAACCCACAAGCTTCGGAGCGCGAGGCAAAGGCTTGACTACTTCGCCATGGAGACTCTCGATATATTATCCTGTCAGCGACAAGTACAACTATCTCGGAACAATCATAACATCTGATGGGAGGTGCCTTGAACAGATTAGAACAGGAATCGCTATGGCGGAGGTAGCCTTTTACAAGATGGAAAACATACTGACCAATAAAAAGAATGTCAGTTGCAACGAGAAAAAGAGTGTTGAAGTGCTACACAGAATCTGTACTTTGCATGCGAAGATTGTTTCTTGTAAGACTTGCTCATTAGTTGCTCATGTCTTTCCATTGTATTCTTTGCATTTTTCTGAGAAACGACATTTCCACTGCCATTAGATGATTTTCAGCTTGTGTGCTCATTTAAAAGTAAATCGGTCACAGTAAATATTTAAGTATGTAAATATCATATATGGTTATCGAACACACCGTGACATGACCACACTGAACCTAAGAAAACTATGGCTTAAAAGTGGTTTGAAGTCAATCACAACGTGACACTCCATACTTGAGTTCCCCAAAATACTGGGGTTTAAAAGTGGTTTGAAGGCAATCACAACGTCACACCCCATACTTGAGTTCCCCAAAATTCTGGGGTTTAAATGTGGCTTGAAGGCAGAGGCAGACTTCATTGCATAAAGGTTTTATTCTATATGGCTCAGTCTATTTCCACAGAGCAGCCTGGCGAAAGCGTCGCTCAGAGCACGAACTCCGTAGCTCGGGTGGTGACCCGGACGATTCTCAGAAACACAAGAACAACTCCTCAACCGTGACAAAGAATACTTTTGTGGGTAGTCCATAAACTAGTCCATAAACTAGATTTATACTGAGAGGTATGTTTAACACCTGAACTGTATACCTTCAACTATATACATTCAATGTGTAACAGGTCTTCTGACTGAATACTGGACCTGACATAATATACATTCAATGTGTAACAGGTCTTCTGACTGAATACCAGACTTGACATAATATACATTCATTATGTAGCTTTCCCTCTGCAGAACGTCGCTCTAATCTCGGCCCTCCGAAAGCCCTTTAGTTCTCCTGCCATTTTCCCGCCTCGTGCTCAAAGTGTCCTCAACATCCCGTGTCCAACTTCCAGCTGGTCGACCCTGTGCCTCTTCTTCCAGCAACTATATCATGACTACATAATGAAATAACGTATGAAAGCAAAGAGATACGAAGGGCAGAATGGCAGACGGGCCTGAGTGCCCAATTCTTAGCCCTTTGAAAATAAAGTGTTTTCGTTCGTTCGTTATATATCATATGAAGCATATACATTAATCCGTATATTCACGTCATATGATATATAACTCTGCAGTATACACCTGACGAGATACAGCGAAATATACCAACCAGATCTTCCACCACTGTTCTTCCCAAGCTATTATGATGTTTATATGGTGACATGATATAACTATAACTTACATATGTAGAACAATCAACTAACATTTATATTTAAGTAATAATGTGTCTTTTTTTTTTATTATTTGACTGCCAGGGTAAGGGATTGATGCACACGTTTTGGCTGCTGGACAAAATTGCCTTTGAGTCAAACTTCCCGTGCGTCCCCGGATGTCAGAAGTTTAATGATGCGCAGACAGCCCGGATGTACGCCATCAACGGCCATTTTTACTCAGATTCTAAAAACTAAAGTTGTCGGACTAATATGGCGAAATAAACTTTCATAAAATAGACTGTGATATTAAAAGAAGATTACAATAAGGAAGAAGAGTTTTCATAGCACTGGGGAATTTTTGGAAATAAAAATAATATAAAAAAAATAAAATAAAAATAAATCTAGTACCAGCAAGTAAATTGAAATAAAATGTTGAGGTCAATCACCATTCCTCTGGCACATACGGATCAGACACAAGGAGGCACACTAAAATAGTCACTTATTAATAACACATATTCATAAACGGGTGCCTGCGCAGAGTAGGTCTAACATAGTATGACAGAACCACTCATGTGGAGCTTGTGGAAGGAGCTAAACAAATTCCAGCGAATCTAGAGGTGAAGAAACGACCCTGATGCCGGGTAGATCACACACTGAGAAAAACGTACTCATAGTATGACTAAAATTGCCTATCTCTGAATCCTACAGGAGAGAGAGAGAGAGAGAGAGAGAGAGAGAGAGAGAGAGAGAGAGAGAGAGAGAGAGAGAGAGAGAGATAAAGGGGGACATAAAAACACACGGAGAAGAGAGATGGAGACAGAGATGAATATTGTGGGAGGACGAGGAAGGAGTGCATGTGATCGTATAAAATAGCTTGACATATGTTGATTGAGGATGTAAGGTCGATTGGGGGATGAAAAGCAGAAGGGAAGAAGAAGAAGAAGAAGAAGAAGAATAAGAAGAAGAAGAAGAAGATGATGATGATGATGATGATGATGATGCTGATGATGATGATGATGATGGTGAAAGAAAGAAAGAAAGAAAGAACACATACCCACACACACACACACACACACACATACACACACACACAACACACACACACATACAACACACATACACACATACAACACACACACATACAACACACACACACACATACAACACACATACAACACACACATACAACACACACACACACACACACACACACACACACATACAACACATACACACACTTATCCTAACAGTCACAGCCAATACCCGAATAAAGTAAATTTCTAAAATAGCGGTGACTGGAATGAACCCTATGTTAAAGTGAATGACAGTGAAATCGATGACAAAGGTTGTTACCGAAACGCTCGTGTACTGAAGCCCGAAGAGAATTGTAGAAAACTTCTAGAAAACCGCTAGCATTTAGTCTATTTTATTGTGACTGACTCACTGTTTGACCTGTCCAACAAGATTTCCATTTTGAGAAAGATTGGTCATTAAGATAAACAACAAAGTGGACAATGAAAGCTTTAGGACATGTTAAATAAAATGAAAGTCCAGAAAAGATAATTATGAATGGAAGTGTACTGGGGAGACGGAGAAGAGGAGAGGATTACGACAACCTCTATGGATTCAGGTTGCGATAGATACTTTAACATGACAACAACAGTAGCAGCTCATCATGTCGAAAGAGTATAATGAGGGAGAGAGTATGAACAGAACAGGTTACAGAATGGTAATAATGGACACATAGGTTAGACTTTGTTCTATGCATATTTAATCTAACAGCTGGGTTGACTGAACGAGGAATGTGTCATTGAATGAAAGATAAGAAATGAGAGCTTTTAGAACTATAAACAGTTCGATTGACTAAACGAAGAATGTGTCATTGAATAAAAGATAAGAACGGAGATCTTCTAGAACTACAAACAGTTTTGTTGATTGCACGAAGAATATGTCATTGAATGAAAGATGAGAATGGAGAGCTCCTAGAACTTCAAACAATTGGGTTGACTAAACGACTAAACGAGGAATATGTCATTGAATGGAAGATAAGATCGGAGAGCTTCTAAAACTACAAACAGTTGGGTTGACTAAACGACTCAACGAGGTCATTAGTCATTAGCCATTAGTTGCGGTTCCAACATCACAGCAAAGGGTCGTCCCAATTATACTCCGTTCCCGTGCCAGTGAATATCACATAAAATGTACCTCACTGCTCCATGTGAAAAGTGGAAAAGACAGGAGCCTTGACAAACAACGGCCCGCTCAGGCACTCTGTGCAAATTGCCACCGCCAGAATGTCACCACAAAAGTCCTCTACGAACAATACTGTCCACCCCTGATGGAATTGGCAGTCACTTTCTCAACCAGGACTAAACGAGGTATATGTTATTGAATGGAAGATAAGAACGGAGAGCTTCTAGAACTACAAACAGTTGGGTTGCCTAAACAAAGAATGTGTCTTTGAATAATAGATAAGAACGGAGAGCTTCTAGAACTACAAACAGTTGGGTTGCCTAAACAAAGAATGTGTCTTTGAATAATAGATAAGAACGGAGAGCTTCTAGAACTACAAACAGTTGGGTTGCCTAAACAAAGAATGTGTCTTTGAATAATAGATAAGAACGGAGAGCTTCTAGAACTACAAACAGTTGGGTTGCCTAAACAAAGAATGTGTCTTTGAATAATAGATAAGAACGGAGAGCTTCTAGAACTACAAACAGTTGGGTTGCCTAAACAAAGAATGTGTCTTTGAATAATAGATAAGAACGGAGAGCTTCTAGAACTACAAACAGTTGGGTTGCCTAAACAAAGAATGTGTCTTTGAATAATAGATAAGAACGGAGAGCTTCTAGAACTACAAACAGTTGGGTTGCCTAAACAAAGAATGTGTCTTTGAATAATAGATAAGAACGGAGAGCTTCTAGAACTACAAACAGTTGGGTTGCCTAAACAAAGAATGTGTCTTTGAATAATAGATAAGAACGGAGAGCTTCTAGAACTACAAACAGTTGGGTTGCCTAAACAAAGAATGTGTCTTTGAATAATAGATAAGAACGGAGAGCTTCTAGAACTACAAACAGTTGGGTTGCCTAAACAAAGAATGTGTCTTTGAATAATAGATAAGAACGGAGAGCTTCTAGAACTACAAACAGTTGGGTTGCCTAAACAAAGAATGTGTCTTTGAATAATAGATAAGAACGGAGAGCTTCTAGAACTACAAACAGTTGGGTTGCCTAAACAAAGAATGTGTCTTTGAATAATAGATAAGAACGGAGAGCTTCTAGAACTACAAACAGTTGGGTTGCCTAAACAAAGAATGTGTCTTTGAATAATAGATAAGAACGGAGAGCTTCTAGAACTACAAACAGTTGGGTTGACTGAACGAAGAATATGTCATTGAATGAAAGATATGAACGGAGAGCTTCTAGAACTATACACAGCTGGGTTGACTAAACGAGGGATATGTCATTGAATGAAAGATACGAACGGAGAGTTTCTAGAACTATACACAGTTGGGTTGACTAAACGAGGGATATGTTATTGAATGGAAGATAAGAACGGAGAGTTTCTAGAACTACAAACAGTTGGGTTGCCTAAACAAAGAATGTGTCTTTGAATAATAGATAAGAATGGAGAACTTCTAGAACTACAAACAGTTGGGTTGACTGAACGAAGAATATGTCATTGAATGAAAGATATGAACGGAGAGCTTCTAGAACTATACACAGTTGGGTTGACTAAACGAGGGATATGTTATTGAATGGAAGATACGAACGGAGAGTTTCTAGAACTATACACAGTTGGGTTGACTAAACGAGGGATATGTCATTGAATGAAAGATACGAACGGAGAGTTTCTAGAACTATACACAGTTGGGTTGACTAAACGAGGGATATGTTATTGAATGGAAGATACGAACGGAGAGTTTCTAGAACTATACACAGTTGGGTTGACTAAACGAGGGATATGTCATTGAATGAAAGATACGAACGGAGAGTTTCTAGAACTATACACAGTTGGGTTGACTAAACGAGGGATATGACATTGAATGAAAGATACACACACTTGGGTTGACTTATCGAGGAATATGTCATTGAATGAAAGATATGAACAGAGAGCTTCTGGAGATACCCACAGCTGCCAAGACCTCACATCATCAAACCCAACATTTGTAGGTCAGCGTGGCTGAGAGGCTTACTAGATTCACACTTTCACTGCTGACAGCGGTACAGTGGGTTCATTTCACACAACGGTCAGTTGGACTAACATACTGACTTCTTGTCCTTGAATTTCGTACCTCAGAAGTTCACAAACCAAGTACCACAGAAATCCGAGTGGGTTGGCCTTATAGAGGGGAATACTTAAAACAGTGAAAGCTAACCCTCACAAAAAAATCAGTCCAGTTCACTCACTTCTAGTAGCACAATGTGGACTACATTAGAGATCACAGCAAATGAAACAAAACATGGGAAAAACGACTGACTCGTGTTAAATGAGTAAAAGATAAAGAAATTCCATACCATGCCATCTTGGTAATTTACTATTTCAATTAGCTGAGGTTATAAAGGATTGCTGTCATCAAACGTGGTTATGTATATGCTCCGGAGATAGATCTGACATGAACTGAGTTGGATAAATGCACACTTGATTTCTTCTTGGTAATGTCAGCCTGATGAGAATCCCCAGCACAGTAAACGAACGCTATGACATCAATGAAGAACCATATGTGTGGAAACCAGAATGCATGCGTTTGTGGATATGTTTTATAATTGTTAATGTAGCCTGGAAGCAGTTTAGAGCATAAGGTAAAGTCACATAGTCTCATGGCAGATACAGCCATTGAGATGTAGAATTTAAAGCCTTAACTAAAATAGGGATGAGGCAACCAGTTCACATACCAACTGCCTTCCCCTTTTAGATAATTCACATAAATCTTTCGGCATTATTGCGCAATCAGTTTATAAGACGGGTTCGTCCGCAGAGCTGTACTAGTAGGAACAAGAGCTTTGCCTTTTGTCGGTATTGAAGCCGTACCATAGTCGTGTTAAATACGTGAGTTATTAACTATAATGAGGTCAGCACGACCGAATAGTAAAGGGCAGTAGTTTTTTTTAACATCCGGTGTGCTGATGCCGAGGTAGCGGGTTCAGTCCCAACACCGGTCGGTTGGACTAAAATGTTGACTTCTCATTATTGACATGGGGACGTAAAGTACACGTACCTCCGGAGTCGGACGGCGAGGGACACTGGTAATTGGGAAAGCGAATCCACCCGCACAAATGCGTCCAGTGCACTAGATGTAACAGCATGTGGGTGGACTACGCGAGAGTTTAAAGCTAGCGAACGCCAAAAATAACAATATATATATATATATATATATATATATATATATATATATACCACGTGCTCACGTGTGAACGAACATTTACAGCGGGAATTGGCCTTATCAGTCACATTCGCTACCGCCATGGGTAAAAGTTATTATGCCTTTTTGAAGCACAAACTATCGTCTGTCAAGACTGCAAGGTGCCAATGATGATGATGATGATGATGATATATATATATATATATTTATATATATTCACAAAGATGATTTACAATGCAAATAAATATACTATACGCAGTAAATGAATACATTAATATCAGCACATGAGCTGATGAGAACATAATATTTACCATCCAGCCGCTACTGATGGATGCAGAATATTCAACAATTTGTCCCGATGTTGTAATAAATTGTAAATGGTTATCGTTATTCTGCGTCTTGAGTTTTATTTTTAAAATTGATAACGTGCTAATTATGTATTCCAAGCCTGATATTGTCTTTGAGTGCCGCAATTTTTAACATTAAACTCTCTCTTACAAATAAATGTATAAAGTATATGTTGTGCATTAGCCGTAGAGCGTATTTCTTTCCAAAGAAGAAGTTAAACACGCAAGTGCCTCCACTAGACAACGGGACATCCATGGACAGTGAAGAGTGAAATTTGGGCCTAGTCACAAGGTGATGTTAAACCACTGGAAAATGTGGCTGTTTGAACCTGAGAGCAGCCATCGGGTAGTTGTCGGTTATGATTTCAAGTTCTCAGCGGTAGATAATTTTACGTTCAGTAGTTCTGAATGAAAAATCAACGTTTAAATCCAACTGTATGCCGTTGTAGGAAACCATCACGCCAAGATGTGAAACATAGGAAGAAGATGTCCCATCTGGTAGGCTTTCACAATTAATTATCAATATGACTTATTTGACTTTCATAACCTTGCAGACTGGTCACACATGCAACTTGTTAATACAACGTCACTGTTCCACATGATCATAGAATTACGGTGGGATTGTAAAAATCGATATATCTATTCATTGACTTCGTGTAACATCAGACAACTGATAAAATCTATATCTATCCTAACTCTCATGATACACAAATATAAACAAACATACAATAATGAAACAAGCCCTCTACACTGAACCTTGCTATTTCGAAGCATCTGTCTCCATGTTTGGTCCACAAATGCTCCTGAGTCCACGACTCGATTCATAGAGAGGGAGAGAAAAAGAGAGAAAAATAGGGATAGTGAGAGAGGGAGCGAGAGAGAGTGGAGAGAGAGGGACAGAGAGAGAGAGAGAGTGAGAGAGAGAACAGAGAGTGATAGAGAGAGCTAGAGAGGAATAGAGAGAGATCACATGAGAGAGGGACAAAGAGAGAGACAGAGAGAGCTAGAGAGGGATAGAGAAAGATCACATGAGAGAGCGGCGAGAGAGGGACAGAGATAGAGAGAGTGAGAGAGAGAACAGAGTGATAGAGAGAGCTAGAGAGGTATAGAGAGAGATCACATGAGAGAGTGGCGAGCGAGGGACAGAGAGAGTGAGAGACAGAGACAGAGAGAGACAGAGAGAGAGAGTTAGAGAGGGATAGAGAGAGATCACCTGAGAGAGTGGCGAGAGAGGGACAGAGAGAGAGAGTGAGAGAGAGAGTGATAGAGAGAGAGAAAGAGAGGGAGAGGGAGAGAGCGGTAGAGAGAGATAGAGCTAGGGCGAGAGAGAGCGAGGGACAGAGAGTGACAGAGAGACAGAGGGAGACAGAGAAAGAGCTAGAGAGGGATAGAGAGAGAGAGCACATGGGAGAGTGGCGAGAGAGGGACAGAGAGAGTGAGAGAGAGTGTGAGAGAGATTGTGAGAGAGAGAGAGAGCTAGAGAGGGATAGAGAGAGAGATCACCTGAGAGAGTGGTGAGAGAGGGACAGAGAGAGAGTCAGAGAGAGACAGAGAGTGATAGAGAGAGAGAGCTAGAGAGGGAGAGAAAAAGAGAGAAAGATAGAGATAGCAAGAGCGAGAGAATAGAGAGATAGAGAAGAGAGACAGAGAGAGAGAGACAGAGAGAGATAGAGAGAGACAGAAAGAGAGAGGTAGGGAAAGAGCGAGAGAGATAGGGAGAAAGAGTGATAGAGAAAGAGACAGAGACCTAGAGAGGTAGAGATAGAAGGAGAGAATGAGATAGAATGAGAGAGAGACAGAGAAAAGAGAGAGAGTGAGAGAGTGAGACAGAGAGATTTACAGCAAATAGAAATACATATTTGTGCTGAATTTTATTTTAATCTGTCGACTTAACTTTACCATACTTAAACGCCAGATTTCCCTCTTTTGCATGGCTGACCACTGCATATTTTCCACCGTCCACAACTCGACTAGCCGTCAAGTGTCATTATCTTCACAGCTTATCAGCATGTTGATCTCTGACCATTGTCATTTCTCGCGGGCCGTGATGGGGTCAGCGCGTTTACTGTTTGTAATCATAACCCGAGCGTTGCCATAGCAATTTATTTACAATTTCGCTTTTACAATTACAATTTACAGTGTACCCGATAAAATAATATATTTTTCTCAGTATTATATAGGGTGTCTTTTTAATGGCTTGGATGTTTGAAGATATTGCCGTTCCAAATATTGTATTCACCCTCTGTGGAGTTCATGCAACATAAAAGTTCATTACAAAACTTGGGACTGCAATATTTTCAAAAACTCCGCAGTCATTAAGAATGTACACTGTAGTAAGGCAGTTAAACATGTAATTGTTCAGACCTATCACTCTATAAGTAAAATAATAGTGTGTATGATATTATACAATGCAAACTGTAATGAATGGATTAATATAAGATAGTAAAACACAAATAAAAGGTTAGTGTGATTAAATAATTTTCGGATAGCTTCCATGAACAGAGGAAAGTAAATTGTTCTAAATATTTATAAAATTAAATTAGCACCGTATTTGTTATAAAAATAAATAGCTATCGTTATCTCCCGTGTTGGCATTAATGTGGATTTATATTAAATTTAATTTCCCTCTTTGCCTCATGTCCTGTAGTACAGTTGTTTTCAAACTGTACTTTTATTGCTATGCACATTTATTGCGAAAACAGAAATAGACCACACAATGTTAGTGAACAATGAGACTAATATTTTGAAATATGAATTCATCATCATCATCATCATCATCATCATCATCATCATCATCATCATCATCATCATCATCATCATCATCACCATCATCATCATCATCATCATCATCATCATCATCATCATCATCATCATCATCATCATCATCATGTGACATGTCAAATAACGTAGGCGATCATGTACACGCCTATCGGCAAAGTACATGAGTACATGTCTACCAGCAGGTCATTGAGTGCACAGCACACACTGCACGGTGAGATCAACAAGAGAAAGAGCAGCAGGTTAGACAGAGGAAACGCCTGGAGGGGACAGGTCGAAGATTGTGCTGTAGAGTTTGTTTCAGTAAAAACTGACAGGTGTTCGTCCTTTAGTATTGGTTCCATGTGCCCCATGTGTATAGAGAGAGATCACATGAGAGAGTGGCGAGCGAGGGACAGAGAGAGTGAGAGACAGAGACAGAGAGAGACAGAGAGAGAGAGAGAGTTAGAGAGGGATAGAGAGAGATCACCTGAGAGAGTGGCGAGAGAGGGACAGAGAGAGAGTGAGAGAGAGTGATAGAGAGAGAGAAAGAGAGGGAGAGGGAGAGAGCGGTAGAGAGAGATAGAGCTAGGGCGAGAGAGAGCGAGGGACAGAGAGTGACAGAGAGACAGAGGGAGACAGAGAAAGAGCTAGAGAGGGATAGAGAGAGAGAGAGCACATGGGAGAGTGGTGAGAGAGGGACAGAGAGAGTGAGAGAGAGTGTGAGAGAGATTGAGAGAGAGAGAGAGAGAGAGCTAGAGAGGGATAGAGAGAGAGAGATCACCTGAGAGAGTGGTGAGAGAGGGACAGAGAGAGAGAGTCAGAGAGAGACAGAGAGTGATAGAGAGAGAGAGCTAGAGAGGGAGAGAAAAAGAGAGAAAGATAGAGATAGCAAGAGCGAGAGAATAGAGAGATAGAGAAGAGAGACAGAGAGAGAGACAGAGAGAGATAGAGAGAGACAGAAAGAGAGAGTTAGGGAAAGAGCCTTAAAGATGCCTTATTGCATCTATATCAACTATCGTATCCTCATTTATCACATATCTTCCAATAATGAGATGATGATATGTGGAACTTTCACATACAGGTAGATCTGAAGCAATAAGCTCACAACTACAATGACCAATCTTGACTCACAATGTAGACCTATTTCCTACCCAAGTGAACTTGTAGAAGTTAAGTGTTAAGAGTAAGAATATCAAGACTGTCTACGATAAACTATATCTAACATTACTGTCACGCCAAGTGGCGGATATTGCTGTAGATTTTCTGTAGTATCTTTCTACGCAATGATTTCCACTTGTGAGACGTATCTGGCATGGACACGACACCTTTTCATTGCCCTCATTAGTTACAATTTATTCTTTAGGGTCTTTCGGAAAAGTGTTGTCCATTAAGGCCAGCATGCCAGTGTTAGTAATTTGATTTGTCGAGTTTACAGTTTGGATGACCGCCTCTACACTCTGGCCAGAACAAGTGCAGATAAATTCATACTTTGATCTTAACCGCCATTAGTTACAATTTTTAAGGGCTTGCGGTACCCAAGGGGGCAAGAGCCGCCTCATAAGGTTCCAACGTCCCTGTGTGTCATTCGGTTGACCTCTGCTTGTAGCCCTGAGAAGATCAAGTGCAGATACTACACTTTGATGTTAGCTAAAATTTCATTGTGCATTTGCGCTATGGTTTAACAGATAATTGTTAGGACCTACCACTCTTGAAGTAAGGTAATAATATCGTGTACGATATTATACAATTTAAAAATGTATGTATGGATTAATATATGATAGTAAAAGTAAATAAAAAGTTTGTTTATTGCATGATTGCAGAAAAGCTTACACTTAAAGAGGCACTTAAAGTAAACTGTAACAATTAATTTCAACAATAAATAATCACTGTATCTCTTATATGAATACATAGCTAACGTTATCTCCCCTGCTGGCCTTAATATTGATTTAGATTATATTTATTTCCCCTCATTTCCAATCTCCTGTAGTATACTTTTCTCAAAATGTATTTTATTTTTTGTTATCACATTATTGAGAAAACAGAACTAAACAACAAAATGTTAGTGAACAATGATACTGATAACATCAAATAACGTAAGCGATCTTGCATACGTTTATTGGCAAAGTGCATGAACACATGTCTACCAGCGAGTCAATGAGTGCATACCATCCGCTGCACGGTGAGGTAAAGAAGGGAAAGGGCAGTAGCTTAGAAAGAGGGAACTCCTGGAAGGGTCTGGTCGAGCTGCATTCGGTAGGTCTGTTCAACTGAGGAAATAAATTCTTGTGACTAATAAGTACATTATTTTTAGTACGCATCAGACTAGATAGAAGTGAAGACAACAACACCCGACATTGTCAAAGGTAGAAGCCTAAATCTTTACATTTGACAGTTCGTCTTAGGCTCTCCCGATGGTGTTTCCACCTTGTTGTGGCGGGGGAGCTTGTGTTTCTCAATGACCCCGAGAGCTATGCCGGCGGTAGCTTAGCTACCAGCAGGGCCTCCCAAGCTGGACAGGCCAAATGGTAGAGAACAGACAAAGAGAAACACCCTGGTCCTCCAGGTAGGGGTTTGAAGCGTGGGGTTAAATCCCCACCTTTGTTAAAAACTATTTTGTTACGACATAAGCCTCGAATTCGGACTGACTTATTTGGACAACGACCTCGGAACGTTAAAGGACTCTTGAGATTTGGAACATGGAATGTACGGACACTATATCGAGCTGGAGCGGCTGAAGAGCTAACCCGGGAGCTGGTTGAATATCAAATGGGTATAACAGCAATTCAAGAAATAAGGTGGCCAGGAGAGGGTACTTTAGAACAAAATGGAATGATTGTAATACATGGAGGAAACACCCAAAATAAACATGAATTAGGAACAGGTTGTGACATAAAAAAGAGTTATGGGGGAACGTTCTAAACTTTAAAGCTGTTAATAACAAAATTAGTAAATTACGAATAAAAGGTATGTCGTAATAAGTGTCGTCCCTGGGGTGAGGAGAATCAACACCTACATTCTTTTAACCCCATAACATTATCTTGAGGATCTTCTGGATTTCTGTCCACAACACCCCATCAGTCCCTGGGTCTCTCTCTGTCTCTCTCTGTCTCTCTCTGTCTCTCTGTCTCTCTCTCTCTCTCTCTCTCTCTCTCTCTCTCTCTCTCTCTTACCACTGGACCATGCCCCCTCTCATTCTTTTCCAAAACATACTACACAACTCTAGCTTCTAACCAAATGACAAATTAATTTAATAAAGAAAAGTGTCAGGTGTGTGCAAAGTGTATGTGTAGAATGTCTGTCGTATAATCTAGTGTGTATGCAGAATCAGACCGAACAGCTCAGGATCAAAGTCTGCTTTCATCACAGTACTTGCCACACAACAGCACCATAGATCAAGTACAAAAGGACCTCACTAACTGATGCGTCTCTCCGGCCAAATGTCGACTTCCTCCAGTGGCTCTTGGATAGTCCGGATGCCTGGTCACCAATAGTGGATAGGCCTATAGTCCAATACTGACCATGAATCTGACACACACAGTGTAACTAATATGTCACTAAAAGTTCTGTGATCTGATAACCCTTGTTCAGCAAAATAAATGTTTACTTTCACTTTGAAACTAAATGTTAGTTGGTAATTTCTCACCGGAATTCACAATTTGGAAAACACAATGTTAATTTTCAAGTTCTCTAAATAACTACTATTATTCCTGTTACTGGTGGTATTGTAAGTATATTCACTCTACTATGATGAAAACTACCACTGAGGAATCACTCTTAGATGATCATCGGTTCCCGCTCAGCAGAGGCCAGGTTCCTGCAGACTCTCTAGGTTATGGGCCCAGTGCAAAAGCCCGCTGAGTAAAAACCGCCTTCAATGATCGAACCATAATCTTCTTCTTTGACTTGTCTGCAAGCTTTTTGGAAAACATAGTGGAACCTGTTGAAGAGAGAACACACCTGGTGAGAGCAACCCGATTCCGACCTTTATTAGGTGAGTGTAGGCCGACGGCCGCACTCAGATATATAACAGAGAACTAAACTCTGTCATAAGGCAGAGGAGCTCATAACATCGGTCTGAGTCATGGTAAGACAAGGAAAAACTAAAGGAAAAGTGCAGAAACCCAGTAGATACCCTACTGGAAGATCTTACCGTTTGACATTTCCTTTATCCCCCCAACCATCCTCAATCTCCCTGAATATCATCCCACTACATTGTTCTTAACTCACCGAGTTAATTGATATCTCACACTAGCAACGCGATAGCCTCCTGCTGCCTACGCTCTTATAATACGTTCTCATAACGCACATTACTACACTCGATTCCTAAGAATCATCTAATTTGGTTCTATTTAATTAAATACCATATATTTATTCCTGTTTGAAATCGAGACTACTAAATCACACAATGGATAAATGTCAGCCGATGTAAATCAACATAAGACACTGTAGTCTCTCTCCATAATCAAACCCGGAATATCACACACGTCCTTGTTGCTTCACATAATTTGGTCGAATCCCGCCAAAGTTGTTTATCCAGACTGTTTTAATATTGTGTCTGAATGACGTCACAAATCTGACTAGACACTAGGCGTCGAGAAGCTATTTTTCTCTCCTTTTCCGACTCGATGTAAACAACCCGCCGGCTATCCCGCTTTCATCTGGGGAATTGTCCCGGTACTCCAAAAAGTCTTGGCCGCCTGTGATCTGGAGAATCTTTTCCCCACAACAAAAGATCTTGCCGACTTTCATCAGGACAGTCTGTCTCCAACATCAAAAGATGGCTGCCGCCTGTAGACGAATGGCGCAACAGTCTTTCATCGATCGACAACTCAAAGAATTTCCGCGAGAAGGTAAATGGAAAATTATAACGATGATTAATGTACATGCACCTACTGAAGAGAAGGAAGATGACGTTAAAGAAGACTTTTATAATGATTTGGAAGATGTCATAAAAGAAACCCCCAAACAGGACATCCTGCTTGTGATGGGAGACTTCAATGCAAAAATAGGTAGAGAGCAAACTCATAAAAAAGTGACCGGTATGGAATGCCTACATACAACTTCAAATAATAATGGATGGAGAGTCATCAACCTGGCAGAAGCCAAAGGACTGCAGATTATGAGTACCAGACTACAAAGAAAGGATATACACAAACAAACTTGGAAATCATGTGACAAGAGAATCTATAATCAAATAGATAACATTTTAATTAGCAACAGAAATGCATCAAACATACAGCAAGTTAGAAGTTACAGAGGAGCTGAGTGCCACAGCGACCACTTCCTCGTTGGAGCAAAATTTAAAATAAAACTTAAGAGATCTTTCTATTTTAAATTACAAAGATTACACCCAACATATAACAGAGAACTACAAGAAATTACAGTCAAAAAGAAATTTACAGATGAAATAAAATGTAAACTTGAAACTCTGCAAAACCCTTTGGAGGAAAGTGTTGACCAAACTTGGTTGAACATCAAGAATACAATTCAATCTACCGCAGAAGAATGTCTCCGTGTGTTACCAAATCGTAAGAAAGAATAGATGGTTCAATAAAAAATGTGAAGAAGCAGTCATTAGGAAAAAGAATGCCAGACATTTATGGTTAAATGACATCAACAACATCCAAAAGGAAGAGCAATATAGAAATGAATGTAAAGAGGCTACAATAATAGTTCGACAGCAGAAGCGAGACTATATGAGTAATATAATCAAAGATATGGAAACCAATCCCCAGAAAAACGAATCCAGAAACGTTTTTTTTTTAAAGAACTGAAGCCAATGAAACGAGGGCACCAACACAACACATATGGTTTAAAAGACAAAAATGGGAATATGATAAATATCAATGAGGAAATGTGCAACATATGGAAATAATATTTTGTTGAATTACTAAATTGTGAAGCTCCAAGTAACACCTTCCCACAGGAAAAGGTTCTAACGTGTGAACCACAAATTGAAGAACCTGCATTTGAAGAAATCCTGTATGTAATCACACTACTTAAAAACAATAAGGCAACTGGTGGCTGATGGAATTGCTGCTGAATTTATAAAGGCAGGTGGCCATGCATTACATCTAAAGCTATATGAACTAATAATAAAAATCTGGAGGACAGAAGAATTACCCCATGACTGGAAAGAGTCATTATTGATACCTACCTTTAAGAAAGGAAACAATTTCCAACGTGAAAATTATAGAGGAATATCACTACTGTCCACAAGCATTAAGATACTATCCGCAGTATTACTAAATAGACTAAAACCATATTCAGAAGACATATTAGGTGACTAATTAGGCTTGAAACAGGGTGATGCACTATCAGGGTGATGCTACTCTTCAATCTGGCTCTAGAGAAAGTTGTAAGGAAGGTAAAGGAGGAATATGATATTGGAGGAACTTCCAAGCTGCTTGGTTATGCAGATGATATATTTATTATAGAGGAAAATGAACAAAAGACATTGGAAATATTGACTCACTTAAAGGAAAATGCCCAACAGATGGAGCTGGTTATCAACCAAGATAAGACAGAATATACGGTAATTTCAAGAGAAGGAATGGCTAAAAACTCTGGCCACATACAAATAGATAATATGACCATTAAAAGAACGGAAACATACAAATACCTGGGTACAATCTTCAACTGCTCCAACATCATAAGGGAAGAAATACAAATTAGAATCGATTCTGGAAATAACATATACTATGCACTACAACATCTACTAAAATCAAATGCGCTATCTCGTAACAACAAGATCATAATATACAAAACACTGATCAGACCAGTTGTGCTGTATGGCTTTGAAACCTGGAGTACAACGAAAGGAGATGAAGCGTTGCTACAAACCTTTGATAACAAAGTGTTAAGACGCATCTTTGGACCCATTAGGAATACACAAAGTGGAGAGTGGAAAAGAAGAAGTAACAAAGACATTTATGATCTGTTTAAGTCCCCGCTAATCACAGGTATCATGAAGGCTAATAGACTACAATGGCTGGGGCATATAGAAAGAATGGAAGATAATAGGGAACAAAACTCGCTTACACTCAGGAAATAAATGACCGTAGACCCCGAGGTAGACCAAGAAGAAGGCGGAGAGATAATATATACACAGACCTACAAGCACTTGGAATCAACGACTGGCAAGAGAAGGTCAACCAGAGAGACGAATGGAGACGGATTGTATCTGCAGCAAAGTACCTCAATGGCTCGGAACGCTGAAGAAGAAGAAGTTCTTCTTAGGGTAAGTAGTCATCTAGAGCAGGGGTCACCAAACTACGGCCCGTGGGCCGGATCCGGCCGCGACGTCATTTCATCCGGCCCGCTGACGCTACTAGAACCTGCTTGATATGACGTATGGAACACGAGTGGTTGTGATGCAATTTAAATGTACATATTATGTTTAGAATAATAAGAGATCTTCATACGTGTGGAGACCTCCTGGCGGCTATGTGTCTCAAGTTTAAAGTTTTCAATTATAAATTATTTTATCTAGATCGTATTGTTTATTGTAATGTTTGCTTAATTCGCGCAACCCCAAGTCCTTCCCTGGTTCGTGGTAGCGCCACCTAAGCTCTGACGTTACCATGGTTTCCACGGCAAAACACACACACACACACACACACACACACACACACACACACACACACACACACACACACACACACGCATCTTTCTCTTTCCCCAGATGAGTCCGGCTATCAACAGAGGTCCGATGCTCCAGAAATATTTACTTTTTTTGCCAGCCATCCATTTTGTAGGCAATTAATTTTTTGTTTGACAATGATAGGTAAGTGAACTGCAAGTGTGAATATAAGCAATAAAGTAGCAAACATAGCATCAAAATGCCATAGTAGCCTCGTGTTATTACGAAAATATTATCCATAGCTCAGTAGAATTCCCCGGTCAATGTGTTAATCGAGCTGGTCTCTACATTTTGTAATAAACCAGATGAGCAGAATTGTTGCATTTGTGCGATTTCGGTCAATTTCGGCGGAACCCCTGGATGACAATCGCGGAACCCTGGTTGAAAAACTCTACTCTGGGCTGTCTATTTAGGCCGGCCGTATTTATATATTTTGCAAACGTTTTTATGAGATGTATTCTATTACCAAAGGTATCTATAAACTTTATATATACCTTTGATGAGCCCTAGCTTCACCAGTGATCCCTAGTCTTCTGCTTTTTTGTGTTGGAATAGGAATTTAATTAAGTTTCTAATTCAATGTCTTTTTCATTTTCAGATCCCATGTACTTCACTCTTCATTATGGCTACCAAGAAAAGGAAAGTGGACGCCGAGTGTCGAGTTTTCAATGTAGAATAGGGAGTAAAGTACTTCTTTGTGGAAACAAGGGACCAGAAAACCAGTCGCGTAATATGCAGCGAAAGTGTTGCCGTTTTGAAAGAGTACAATCTTTGGCGTCACTACGAAACAAACCATCTATCAACATATTAAAAAATTTTCTATATAGTTACGCTCTGAGAAATATGAGTCCATGAAATATGGTTTAGAACATAAAGAAATCTCTTCACGAGAAAGTTTTGCTGAAAATGAATCTGTCCTTCCTACTAGTTACAAAATAGTGCATAAGATGGCAGAACAAGGACCGTTTACTGTTGGCAACTTCATCAAAGGGTGTATGATGGATGTAGCAAATGACTGGTGTCCTGAGAAAGTTGATTTGTTTGGAAATATCAGCCTTTCCGCAAGTTCAAATGTGCGGAGAACAGAAGAACTTGGAGAGAACATAGTGCTACAGATACGCGAGAATACTAGGAAATTGTTGTGGTATTCTCTGGCGTAAGATGAGTCTACTGATCTCTCGAGTACGTCACGACTACTCGCGTTCATTCGTGGCGTCAATTTGGAAGTTCAGATAACGGAAGAATTGGCATCCGTTTGCAGTATGCATAGAACAACAACTGGAAAAGACATTTTCATGGAAGTGCAAATATTTTTGCAAGACCTTCAGTGGAATCAACTTCAGGGTGTTACAGTTGATGGAGGAAAATATGGCAGGAGTGAGGAAGGGTCTGATGGGGCAGATCAGTACTCAGTTGGAAGGTTTGCAATTGTTTCTGCTGTGAACTTCATTCGGGGTCATGCACTCAATCACCGTCAGATCCAGACTTTTCTTGAAGAAATTGATTCTGAATTCTGTGACTTGCCTTATCAAATCAGTGAGGTGGCTCAGCTGTCGTAAAGTCTTGTTTTTATTTTACAAGTTCCAAAACGAAATAGATGTTTTCCTCACCGAAAACGATAGATCTGATCCATAGCTGTCATATTCTTCCTGGCTGTCAAAGTTGTCATTATTGGTCAACATTACATCCCACATGAATGAACTGAATTTGAAACTTCAGGTTAAGGATAACCTTATCTGTGATCTCTGCAGAATCATCAATGGATTTGGGAGAAAGCTGTACTTGTTTGAAGTACAAATGGAAGGAGAAAACGTTTCTCATTTTCACTGTTTCAAAGAGTTTTGCTCTATAAATAGAGCACTCTAGAATGTGTTCCGATAAATGTGACTGGCTTGACTACAATCGCGGTGTGAGAATGAAGTTAAGAGAAAGTTGAGGATAGTTTAGAGTTGTTGTGATGAGATGTTAGAAAGTATTGATACAGGAGAATAAAATGTTAGTTGCGTCGTGTAGACGAGAGACTTAAAATTAGAATTAGTTATTGACAAATATAGTAGATAGATGTATTGGTGAAGTCTATAGTAAATAGACATTTTTTTTGCTGGTTGTAGCATTGTGGAGATACAGTAGTAAACGGTAATGTTTAAGAAGTTGTGGTAATTCTTGGTGCAAATCCAGGGGAAACAACCAGTGTGCCGAGTCACGGTTTCTCTTAGTAGATAGATGACTGGTAGTACATTGGGATAGCCGCCACACTAGTAGTAGATGAAGTGATTTGAGCTGTAGTTTACAGCGGTTGTTTAGGTTTATATTTCAAATATTGCGATGTGTTAGGAGTTAGTTTGTAAAAGATGGAATGTTGTGAAGGGAGATAATCAACGTTTGACTTCCAGAAAAAGTACGGTCATTTGTTGATTAATGATTTTGGTTGAGGGGAACAAATATTGTTCTGAGTTATGATGAGAATATAGTCTGTAGGCAACAGAGATAAATATATTAATGCAGGGTAATAATTGGCCTAGCATTGAGTTTTTTTTTTTTTTTTAATGTTGTAAGAGTAGCGGGATAGGCATAACTTAACCAATGTTGTTTGGCTACTATAAGCAATTGGTTTTAATTTAATATGAGCTTTCAATGTATCATGAATGGTATGTTATATCGTTTTTCTTTACTTGATTTGGTCCTGTAAAATGATTGCCATTTAATTTTAGAATAGGATTGTTGTGTTTTCAGTCTTTTGCGTACAAACTACTGGTCCGTAAAAGAGACCAGTAGTGTTAGATAACACTAGATATTTTCTTTTAATTGATACTTGTTTCATTTAGTGGGGATATATGAAAACATATTTGAATATCAAGGGGGGGGGGGGGGATATTGTTCTGTTTTGATGGTATCTTCGATTATTCATGAGTTATGCCGTTATTTAAGTTTGCCTTGTTTGAACATTGGCACGTTACTTGATCAGTTAATTTCAAATTTTTTTTTTATTATCAGTTATAATGATTCTGTTTCTTATAATTGAGTTGCCGTTGACCATTCTTAAAAATAATTACTTTTCAGTAAAATTGTTTTTCTTTTGACGTTTAATTGGGTGAAGTTTTAAAACAGAAACTAGTTAATAGAGTCCTTGGGAATTTTGAATGCAGGGTTACATTCTGAAGATGTGGGGCAATTTAAAAAATGGTCTCCATGGGGTCGGAAGTGAACATGGATTTAGTGCCATGATGTAAGGGAAATTTCATAAGCGCCACGAGATTGCTGGTTTTTAGTAGATATGGGTAACGCTTATAATAAGTGCTGCGCCAGACAGCGTGAAAACAAATAGTAAAACATGAATTGAATGCCATGTTTTAGTCCTGTAGATATCAATACAAGAGTTGGGGGATTAAACCACTGGAAGGTTTATAAAGGGAAGTAAGTATGTTCGTGAGAAGTGAACATTGTCAGTGTGGAGTGCAGTGGTCACAGCGAATATAGATTAAATGACATGAGGTTTTGGGGGTCCGTGATATACGGACTGATAAAGAATAAGTTGATTGAAAGCAGTGATGGGTTAGAAGGTCACAGACATGAGTTCAGTGGCGGTATTTTGTTGCTGTTGATAACGGCATAAATTGACAAGTGGAAGTTTTAGGTGAAATGCCCATAATAAATGGACATTAGTGGATTGCTGAAGTTTTCGGCAAGATTAATAGGGAACCTGATATAGAGTATTCCTGAGTGAGGTATAGGAGAGATTTGGTTATATTTTAGTAGGTGATGTTTATAATGATAGAGGGGGTTTTGAGTGGTAGGCCCATAATGGACCTTTTTATTTGTGTCCTCGGGATGTGTTTTGTGGTCGACATTACAATGCGAGGTTGTTATGGTTGAGGTAAGGTTCAGAGCCATAATATCAGTACTGTCTGTAATATATAGACATTTAGGGGTGGATAATATTTTTGGTGTTTGATGCTGGGGATATCTGTATTAGTCAGAGATTAAATAATTAGGTGAGATTCGGAGATATGATATGAAATTGCCATAATAGATGATATAATTGAATTGTGAGAGATATGTATTTTTTTAGACTTTACTGCATAAAGTCTCAGGGTGACATAGGGGTGTAAGTGTGAGTGTGGTTTTTGTGAGGAAGAGTTCTTTGACTTCCGGTGCGCACCGATTCTTTGTCTTACTATCGTGTGCGAGTGATTTCAGGTTGGTTGAAAGTGACAGTGGAGAATTAGTAATGTTGAGGTAACACTGTTAGTGATGACGATAGGGAGTTTGAGGTAGTATCAGAAGAGTACGGCGCTTTGAATTTTGATCAGGTATTGGTATATATATATGCTCTCGATGAAAAGGTTTAAGCAGATCGCTTTTGAGGAGAAGAAGAAGTATTTTGAAAAGGTACACATATATGTTGTGATGTGTTGTATAAAACTGAGATTTTGTAAGGCAGAAATATTATGATGTATCTATATACATGTGGATTTCCTTATGAACTGTTAGTTAGCTATAAGAGACAAGTGGAGAATTGGATTCGAAGGAGTAGAAATAAAGTCCATTGGTTAAGAGGGGGTTAGTTTAAGATGGGTTGGAGAAATAATATTGGGGTTAAGGTTTTAGTGAGGGAAAGCATAATTAGAATAAGTAGGTTAGGGATTAAGACTTTTCAAGAAAAGTCTTCTTAAAGAAAGGGAGGAATATAACAGAGCACCATCTCTGTTAGTAGTTTAGGTGATAGATGGTGTGAAATAGGAAAGGGTTTGGGAAATGAATAGGTGCACGCGTGAGCACGATTGAACGAGTTGTTAGGGACGCTCACGCGTGACGTAGAAGATAAACAGAGTTCAGTTCCAACTCAGCCTGCAAACTAACCAGAGGTGTTTTCAACTTGCTGTACATGCTTTTATACCTTGACTAATAAACCGACACATTTACACTTTGGCCGGAGCCTTGACTTCATATATGCAATTGCCTTCCGTTATGTTCAGACTCTCCTTGATCTGTTACAAAACGCCTGGAGGGGACAGGTCGAAGATTGTGCTGTAGAGGTTTGTTTCAGTATCTACTGATACGTGTTCGTTCTTTAGTATTGATTCCATGTGTCCCATTTGTGTGTTTGCCTTACTCGTATCCTCATTTATCACATATCTTCCAATAATGAGATGATGATATGTGGAACATTCACATACAGGTAGATCTGAAGTAATAAGCTCACAATTACAATATCCAATTTTGACTCACAATGTAGACCTATTTCACTATTTCCTACCCGAGTGAACTTGTAGAAGTTAAGTGTTAAGAGTGAGAACATCAAGACGGTCTACGATAAAATATATCTAACATTACTGTGACGCCAAGTGGCGGAGATTGCTGTAGATTCTTTGTCGTATACTTTCTACACAATGATTTCCACTGGTGAGACGTATCTGGCATTGACATGACACCTTTTCATTGCCCTCATTAGTTACAATTTATTCTTTAGGGTCTTTCGGAAAAGTGTTGTCCACTAAGGCCAGCATGCCAGTGTTAGTGATTTGATTTGTCGAGTTTACAGTTTGGATGACCGCCTCTACACTCTGGCCAGAACAAGTGCTGATAAATTCATACTTTGATCTTAACCGCCACTAGTAACAATTTTTAGGGGCTCGCGGTACCCACGGGGTCAAGGGCCGCCTCATAAGGTTCCAACGTCCCTGTGTGTCATTCGGTTGACCTCTGCTTGTAGCCCTGAGAAGATCAAGTGCAGATACTACACTTTGATGTTAGCTAAAATTTCATTGTGCAATTACAAGGTACACGTGTGTACCTGCCAAAAATAATTATTGTAATATTTAAAAAAAACTTTGGTTAAGCAGATAATTGTTAGGACCTACCACTCTTGAAGTAAGGTAACAATATCGTGTACGATATTATACAATTTAAAAAGTTATGTATGGATTAATATATGATAGTAAAAGCAAATAAAAAGTTTGTTTATTTCTTGATTGCAGGAACGCTTACACTTAAAGAGGCACTTAAAGTAAACTGTAACAATTAACTTCAACAATAAATAATCACTGTATATCTTATATGAATACATAGCTAACGTTATCTCCCCTGCTGGCCTTAATATTGATTTAGATTATGTTTATTTCCCCTCATTGCCAATCTTCTGTAGTATACTGTTTTCAAACTGTATTTTATTTTGTTGTTATCACATTATTGAGAAATCAGAACTAAACAACAAAATGTTAGTGAACAATGATACTGATAACATCAAATAACGTAAGCGATCATGCACACGTTTATCGGCAAAGTGCATGAACACATGTCTACCAGCGGGTCAATGAGTGCGCATCTTCCGCTGCACGGTGAGGTAAAGAAGAGAAAGGGCAGTAGGTTAGAAAGAGAGAACTCCTGGAAGTGTCTGGTCGAGCTGCATTCGAAAGGTCTGTTCAACTGAGGAAATAAATTCTTGTGACTAATAAGTACATTATTTTTAGTACGCATCAGACAGGATAGAAGTGAAGACAACAACACCCGACATTGTCAAAGGTAGAAGCTTAAGTCTTTACATTTGACAGTTCGTCTTAGGCTCTCCCGATGGTGTTTCCACCTTGTCGTGGCGGGGGAGCTTGTGTTTCTCAATGACCCCCGAGAGCTATGCCGGCGGTAGCGTAACTACCAGCAGGGCCTCCCAAGCCGGACAGGTCAAAGGGTAGAAAACAGACAAAGAGAAACACCCTGGTCCTCCAGGTTGAGGGTTGAAGCGTGGGATTAACATCCCCACCTTTGTAAAATCTATTTTGTTGCGAAACAGATACATAAGCCTCGAATTCGGACTGACTTTTTTGGACAACGACCTCAGAACGTTAAAGGATTCTTGAGATTTGGAACATTGAATGTACGGACACTATATCGAGCTGGAGCGGCTGAAGAACTAACCCTGGATCTGGTTCAATATCAAATGGATATAACAGCAATTCAAGAAATAAGGTGGCCAGGAGAGGGTACTTTAGAGCAAAATGGAATGATTGTAATATATTGAGGAAACACCCAAAATATACATTGTAACAGGATTTGTCATAAAAAAAGAGTTATGGGGGAACGTTCTAAACTGTAAAGTTGTTAATAACAGAATAAGTAAATTACGAATAAAGGTATGCCGTAATAAGTGTCGTCCCTGGGGTGAGGGTAATCAACACCTACATTCTTTTAACCCCATATCATTATCTTGAGGATCTTCTGGATTTCTGTCCACAACACCCCATCGGTCCCTGGATAATCTCTCTCTCTCTTTCTCTCTCTTACCACTGGACCATGCCCTCTCTCATTCTTTTCCAAAACAGACTACACAACTCTAGCTTCTAACCAAATAACAGATTAATTTAATAAAGAAAAGTGTCAGGTGTGTGCAAAGTGTATGTGTAGAATGTCTGTCGTATAATCTAGTGTGTATGCAGAATCAGACCGAACAGCTCAGGATCAAAGTCTGCTTCATCACAGTACTGGCCACACAACAGCACCATAGATCAAGTACAGAAGAACCTCACAAAATGATGCGTTTCTCCGGCCAGATGTCGACTTCCTCCAGTGGCTCTTGGATAGTCCGGATGCCTAGTCACCAATAGTGGATATAGTCCAATACTGACCATGAATCTGACACACACAGTGTAACTAATATGTCAGTAAAAGTTCTGTGATCTGATAACCCTTGTACAGTAAAATACATGTTTACTGTCACTTTGAAACTAAATGTTAGTTGGTAATTTCTCACCGGAATTAACCATTCGGAAAACACAATGTTAATTTTCAAGTTCTCTATATAACAACTATTGTTCCTGTTACAGGTGGTATTGTAAGTATGTTCACTCTACTATGATGAAAACTACCACTGAGGAATCACTCTTAGATGATCTTTGGTTACCGCTCAGCAGAGGCCAGGTTCCTGCAGACCCTCTGGGTTATGGGCCCAGTGCAAACATCCGCTGAGTAAAAAGCGCCTTCAATGATCGAACCATAATCTTCTTCTATGACTTTTCTGCTAGCTTTTTGGAAAATATAGTGGAACTTGAAGAGAGAACACACCTGGTGAGAGCAACCCGATTCCGACCTTTATTAGGTGAGTGTAGGCCGACGGCCGCACTCAGATATATAACAGAGAACTAAACTCTGTAATAAGGCAGAGGAGCTCATCACATCGGTCTGAGTCATGGTAAGACAAGGAAAGACTGAAGAAAAAGTGTAGAAACCAAGTAGATACCCTACTGGAAGATCCTACCATTTGACATTTACTGTATCGCCCCAACCATCCTCAATCTCCCTAAATACCATCCCACTACATTGTTCTTAACTCACCGAGTTAATTGATATCTCACACTAGCTAGTTTAAGCAATGCGATAGCCTACTGCTGCCGACGCTCTTATAATACGTTCTCCAACGCACATTATTACACTCGATTCCTAAGAATCATCTAATTTGGGTCTATTTAATTAAATACCATATATTTATTCCTGTTTGAAATCGAGACTACTAAATCACACAATGGATAAATGTCCGCCGATGTAAATCAACATAAGACACTGTAGTCTCTCTCCATAATCAAACCCGGAATATCACACGCATCCTTGTTGCTTCACAACATTTGGTCGACTCCCGCCAAAGTTGTTTATCCAGACTGTTTTAATACTGTCTGAATGACGTCACAAATCTGACTAGACACTAGGCGTCGAGAAGCTATTTTTCTCTCCTTTTCCGACTCGATGTAAACAACCCGCCGGCTATCCCGCTTTCATCTGGGGAATTGTCCCGGTACTCCAAAAAGTCTTGCCGGCCTGTGATCTTTAGAATCTTTTCCCCACAACAAAATATCTTGCCGACTTTCATCAGGACAGACTGTCTCCAACATCAAAGGATGGCTGCCGCCTGTAGACGAATGGCGCGACAGTCTTTCATCGATCGACAACTCTAAGAATTTCCGCGAGAAGGAAAATGGAAAATTATAACGATGATTAATGTACATGCACCTACTGAAGAGAAGGAAGATGACGTTAAAGAAGACTTTTATAATTATTTGGAAGATGTCATAGAAGAAACCCCCAAACAGGACATCCTGCTTGTGATGGGAGACTTCAATGCAAAAATAGGTAGAGAGAAAACTCATAAAAAAGTGACCGGTATGGAATGCCTACATACAACTTCAAATAATAATTTATGGAGAGTCAGCAACCTGGCAGAAGCCAAAGAACTGCAGATTATGAGTACCAGACTACAAAGAAAGGATATACACAAACAAACTTGGAAATCATGTGACAAGAGAATCTATAATCAAATAGATAACATTTTAATTAACAACAGAAATGCATCAAACATACAGCAAGTTAGAAGTTACAGAGGAGCTGAGTGCCACAGCGACCACTTCCTCGTTGGAGCAAAATTTAAAATAAAACTTAAGAGATCTTTCTATTTTAAATTACAAAGATTACACCCAACATATAACAGAGAACTACAAGAAATTACAGTCAAAAAGAAATTTACAGATGAAATAAAATGTAAACTTGAAACTCTGCAAAACCCTTTGGAGGAAAGTGTTGACCAAACTTGGTTGAACATCAAGAATACAATTCAATCTACCGCAGAAGAATGTCTCCGTGTGTTACCAAATCGTAAGAAAGAATAGATGGTTCAATAAAAAATGTGAAGAAGCAGTCATTAGGAAAAAGAATGCCAGACATTTATGGTTAAATGACATCAACAACATCCAAAAGGAAGAGCAATATAGAAATGAATGTAAAGAGGCTACAATAATAGTTCGACAGCAGAAGAGAGAATATATGAGTAATATAATCAAAGATATGGAAACCAATCCCCAGAAAAACGAATCCAGAAACGTTTTTTTTAAAGAACTGAAGCCAATGAAACGAGGGCCCCAACACAACACATATGGTTTAAAAGACAAAAATGGGAATATGATAAATATCAATGAGGAAATGTGCAACATATGGAAATAATATTTTGTTGAATTACTAAATTGTGAAGCTCCAAGTAACACTTTCCCACAGGAAGAGGTTCTAACGTGTGAACCACAAATTGAAGAACCTGCATTTGAAGAAATCCTTTATGTAATCACACGACTTAAAAACAATAAGGCAACTGGTGGCTGATGGAATTGCTGCTGAATTTATAAAGGCAGGTGGCCATGCATTACATCTAAAGCTATATGAACTAATAATAAAAATCTGGAGGACAGAAGAATTACCCCATGACTGGAAAGAGTCATTATTGATACCTACCTTTAAGAAAGGAAACAATTTCCAACGTGAAAATTATAGAGGAATATCACTACTGTCCACAAGCATTAAGATACTATCCGCAGTATTACTAAATAGACTAAAACCATATTCAGAAGACATATTAGGTGACTAATTAGGCATCAGGGTGATGCTACTCTTCAATCTGGCTCTAGAGAAAGTTGTAAGGAAGGTAAAGGAGGAATATAATATTGGAGGAACTTCCAAGCTGCTTGGTTATGCAGATGATATATTTAATATAGAGGAAAATGAACAAAAGACATTGGAAATATTGACTCACTTAAAGGAAAATGCCCAACAGATGGAGCTGGTTATCAACCAAGATAAGACAGAATATACGGTAATTTCAAGAGAAGGAATGGCTAAAAACTCTGGCCACATACAAATAAATAATATGACCATTAAAAGAACGGAAACATACAAATACCTGGGTACAATCTTCAACTGCTCCAACATCATAAGGGAAGAAATACAAATTAGAATCGATTCTAGAAATAACATATACTATGCACTACAACATCTACTAAAATCAAATGCGCTATCTCGTAACAACAAGATCATAATATACAAAACACTGATCAGACCAGTTGTGCTGTATGGCTTTGAAACCTGGAGTACAACGAAAGGAGATGAAGCGTTGCTACAAACCTTTGATAACAAAGTGTTAAGACGCATCTTTGGACCCATTAGGAATACACAAAGTGGAGAGTGGAAAAGAAGAAGTAACAAAGACATTTATGATCTGTTTAAGTCCCCGCTAATCACAGGTATCGTGAAGGCTGATAGACTACAATGGCTGGGGCATATAGAAAGAATGGAAGATAATAGGGAACAAAACTCGCTTACACTCAGGAAATAAATGACCGTAGACCCCGAGGTAGACCAAGAAGAAGGTGGAGAGATAATATATATACAGACCTACAAGCACTTGGAATCAACGACTGGCAAGAGAAGGTCAATCAGAGAGACGAATGGAGACGGATTGTATCTGCAGCAAAGTACCTCAATGGCTCGGAACGCTGAAGAAGAGAAGTTCTTCTTAGGGTAAGTAGTCATCTAGAGCAGGGGTCACCAAACTACGGCCCGCGGGCCGGATCCGGCCCGCGACGTCATTTCATCCGGTCCGCTGACGCTACTAGAACCTGCTTGATATGACGTATGGAACACGAGTGGTTGTGATGCAATTTAAATGTACATATTATGTTTAGAATAATAAGAGATCTTCATACGTGTGGAGACCTCCTGGCGGCTATGTGTCTCAAGTTTAAAGTTTTCAATTATAAATTATTTTATCTAGATCGTATTGTTTATTGTAATGTTTGCTTAATTCGCGCAACCCCAAGTCCTTCCCTGGTTTGTGGTAGCGCCACCTACGCTCTGACGTTACCATGGTTTCCACGGCAAAACACACACACACACACACACACACACACACACACACACACACACACGCATCTTTCTCTTTCCCCAGATGAGTCCCGCTGTCAACAGAGGTCCGATGCTCCAGAAATATTTACTTTTTTTGCCAGCCATCCATTTTGTAGGCAATTATTTTTTTGTTTGACAATGATAGGTAAGTGAACTGCAAGTGTGAATATAAGCAATAAAGTAGCAAACATAGCTTCAAAATGCCATAGTAGCCTCGTGTTATTACGAAAATATTATCCATAGCTCAGTAGAATTCCCCGGTCAATGTGTTAATCGAGCTGGTCTCTACATTTTGTAATAAACCAGATGAGCAGAATTGTTGCATTTGTGCGATTTCGGTCTATTTCGGCGGAACCCCTGGCTGACACTCGCGGAACCCTGGTTGAAAAACTCTTCTCTGGGCTGTCTATTTAGGCCGGCCGTATTTATATATTTTGCAAACGTTTTTATGAGATGTATTCTATTACCAAAGGTATCTATAAACTTTATATATACCTTTGATGAGCCCTAGCTTCACCAGTGATCCTTGTCTTCTGCTTTTTTTGTGTTTGAATAGGAATTTAATTAAGTTTCTAATTCAATGTCTTTTTCATTTTCAGATCCCATGTACTTCACTCTTCATTATGGCTACCAAGAAAAGGAAAGTGGACGCCGAGTGTCGAGTTTTCAATGTAGAATAGGGAGTAAAGTACTTCTTTGTGGAAACAAGGGACCAGAAAACCAGTCGCGTAATATGCAGCGAAAGTGTTGCCGTTTTGAAAGAGTACAATCTTTGGCGTCACTACGAAACAAACCATCTATCAACATATTCAAAATTTTTCTATATAGTTACGCTCTGAGAAATATGAGTCCATTAAACATGGTTTAGAACATAAAGAAATCTCTTCACGAGAAAGTTTTGCTGAAAATGAATCTGTCCATCCTATTAGTTACAAAATAGTGCATAAGATGGCAGAACAAGGACCGTTTACTGTTGGCAACTTCATCAAAGGGTGTATGATGGATGTAGCAAATGACTGGTGTCCTGAGAAAGTTGATTTGTTTGGAAATATCAGCCTTTCCGCAAGTTTAGATGTGCGGAGAACAGAAGAACTTGGAGAGAACATAGTGCTACAGATACGCGAGAATACTAGGAAATTGTTGTGGTATTCTCTGGCGTAAGATGAGTCTACTGATCTCTCGAGTACGTCACGACTACTCGCGTTCATTCGTGGCGTCAATTTGGAAGTTCAGATAACGGAAGAATTGGCATCCGTTTGCAGTATGCATAGAACAACAACTGGAAAAGGCATTTTCATGGAAGTGCAAATATTTTTGCAAGACCTTCAGTGGAATCAACTTCAGGGTGTTACAGTTGATGGAGGAAAATATGGCAGGAGTGAGGAAGGGTCTGATGGGGCAGATCAGTACTCAGTTGGAAGGTTTGCAATTGTTTCCGCTGTGAACTTCATTCGGGGTCATGCACTCAATCACCGTCAGATCCAGACTTTTCTTGAAGAAATTGATTCTGAATTCTGTGACTTGCCTTATCAAATCAGTGAGGTGGCTCAGCTGTCGTAAAGTCTTGTTTTTATTTTACAAGTTCCAAAACGAAATAGATGTTTTCCTCACCGAAAACGATAGATCTGATCCATAGCTGTCATATTCTTCCTGGCTGTCAAAGTTGTCATTATTGGTCAACATTACATCCCACATGAATGAACTGAATTTGAAACTTCAGGTTAAGAATAACCTCATCTGTGATCTCTGCAGAATCATCAATGGATTTGGGAGAAAGCTGTACTGTCGTGAAATACTGAGAGTTAATGATTCCCAGATAGACGACTGTATACACCGACTGACCAGGTAGAAGAAGGGTTAACAAACGAAGCAGTAAGGGTAACAAACAACGGGTTGACCAGGCATGTGTTTATAGGTCAAGACACAGAAGGGGCCGACTAACCGCCCAAGTAAACTGTCGAGTGGAAAAATTGGTTTGCGACAAAGGCAGACAGTGTTATTGGACAGCAGATTGCGGTATGGATGTGAAACGGTTCATAGCTGTAATTTTCCACTAACGATGATAATGAAGTCTGGATGTGAGGTGTCCAGCAATGTCAAGGACTATGCGGCAAAGATGACCTATAAAAGAGTGGCTACGTCTTTGTGTCGAGAGAGTGTGTTTCTTAGGTTTCGGGAGAGAAGGATTATGTAAAGGGTTGTGCTGCGTTCGGATGAACGTTTGTGTATCTATTGTGCATTAGTACTCCCAATTCAGACTAGGATTATTATAAGGTATATTAGAGTATAGTTTAGCATAGGAATATAGATGTAAGTGAATAGCATTTACCATGGCTTTCTATTAGTGGATAGTTTAGACTTTGGTGAATTCATATGTCTTATGCGGGTGTTCACTTCGGAAGCCTTGTCATTATGGCTGGAGAAGGACACTTGCATAAGTAGTAGTAAGGGGCAGACGCTTATCACTGGATTTGTTATACTTCTCCAGGTTCCAATCTCCTAGTGAAAGCAGAGAAGAGATGAAGAGGAATACCCCTGAGTAAACAAAGTACTTACATGGGACCAAACAGAATATGAGCAGGTTTTAAGATGAAGAAATAAATAAGTTAAATCCAATACAGAACACTGTATGCTCAAACGAACATACCACTAAAACCCTTAAAAAGGAAAAGAGGTTAAACTGTGGCAAGCAGGGATACTTACAACTACAAACGTAGTGTAGGCATAGGGAAGAAAGAATAGACAAGTAAAACAGTATTAGTAAGGAAAGACTATAAGAAGAACTGTGACGATGTGGCGGTTTTTCGATGTTGGATACTTACCGTCATGAAACAGATTCAGGAGCATTCATAAACTTACGGGACTTTTATTACGGTACCTTGACTCAGTGGTGAACAGTTTTTGTTTCATTCAATAACGGATTTACCATCAGATTCAAGCATACGGATCATCCCGGGTGAGCTCTGTCCTGTTTGATGTGCTGTCCTGTGATCTTGAAGAATGAAAGGACGAGAAGCAACACAGCTGATAGACATTCAGAGTTCATATCTGGCAACCACACTAGAAGAACATACCAACAACATAGACAATATCCATACATACACCAGACATAGTTTTTATTAATAAATCTTTTATCTTATCGTTGAAAGGAACTGTTGTCGGAGTATGTGTTGAGGGAATAATAGAGAGAGAGAAAGAAATAGATATATGGAATGGAAGACAGAAGAGAGGAGTGTAGACCAAAGTCAGTCAATAATCCCAACAGATACTAAGTTTAAAGATGTGCTTGTTGATTCCAATCTCCTCTCGGGAATAACAGGACATAATTGGTGGAGCAGCGGGGTAGGAAAAATAACCATATGACCTGGGCATAACAGGGCATATGCATAGAGGGGTACCTGCATATTGGCACAGGCATAGCGGAGTACCTGCATGTTGGGACATACTGATTGGAAGAAATATAAGTGTATATTGATGACTTTTAATGGAAGGACGTCCATTGGATATATGGTGCCATTACATTTATGGTGGAAACATTTCATTAACGCTGGTGACTTTACAGTGAGAAAGTTCCAGACAGGGTGAATGTGGATAGGTGGTAAGACACATTACATACCTAGTCACACGGTCACACGTCTACATAAGTCTTTATCCTATATCTCCTCTTGTGGATGAGAGAGTGGTTGTGATGTACTGTGTGGTGTTGTAGATTTATAATATTAGATAGACATCGATTAATGATATAGAGTCTAACTGGAATATAATTGTATAGTGAGTACTTCTTTACTGCCTTGAGGTGTCTTTACTCAACGTGCTGACTTATCTGCTGTAACTATGGCAACTCCTAAAGTAACTACAGCCGAACTGAGGGTCAACGGGGAGGCAATTGGTTTAGCTGGTTTCGAGCTAACGGATTACATACAAGAAAGAGAGCGAGAGTTTCGTCAAGCGGAAAGGGAGGAGCGTAAGGCCCAGTTGGAAGCAGAAAGGGAGGAGCGGAAGGCCCAGTTGGATGCAGAAGAAGCCACAAAGATCAGAGAACATGAATACCGCATGAAAAAGCTAGAACTCAAGACTCAAACTAAGGGAGAAATAGATGGAGTGGAAGGAAATTCTTCTTCACCTGGTGCAACCCATATGAGTGGACATGGTTACCATGCCATGAAGTTTCCCTTAGCTGTCTACGATCAGTCTAAGGAACGCTTTGACCAGTACGCATCTCGTTTCGAAGCAATGTCAGTCGCTATGGGGCTGGATCGGAGCAGATGGGCTCTTAAATTATCCCAGGGATTAATAGGTTCGGGATTTGAAGTGTACACACGCTTACCACCAGGACAGGAAAATAATTACCAGGAATTAAAAGCCGCTTTGATGAAACATTTCGACATCACAGCACAAACGTATAGGAAGAAGTTTAGATCGTCTAGACGAGAGCCGGAAGAACTATTCGCCGCCTACAGTCTAAGGCTGAAATCCTATCTCCAGAAATGGATGGACTTGGCAGAATTCAAGAGGGATTATGAGAGTCTCGAAGAGAGGATGGTGGTCGACCAGATGCGAAAGCAAATGTCGAAACCTCTCAGAACCTTCTTGGGAGAACAAGGGGCGGAACGGATTGATGTTGTGAATAAGCTGGCGGAACGATTCGTAGAGGTACATGGGGAGGCGACGGAACTAAGTACACAAACCAAAGGTCAGGAGAAACCAGAGAAAAAGAAACCTAAAAACTGGGAAGGAGAAAAAGTGGAACCTTATATAAAGCACACAGAGGAGAGTTCAGAGAAGGTGAAGGTAGGAAACCAGAGCACCTCGAATTCTCAAGCGAAACGACAGTGGTCTGAGAAGTGGTGTTCATTTTGCAAGGCGGCCTCTCACAACACCAAAGACTGCAGATCGAAACCTAAAAGTTCTTACTTCGCAGCATGCAAAGTGATTCCTACATCGGTGATCACAGACAAGGCTGAGGTCGGCGAAGGAGAAAGGAACAAAAAGGACACACGGAAACCTAGGAAAGGAACATCGTGCACACACTGCCAGTCGATAACACATAATACTGTGGACTGCAGATGCAAGGCAAACGACGCCAATTGCATAACCAACCTCGAGGAATTAAAAGAGGAAGGCAAGGAAACGGTCAAGGAGATGAAAGACACTCAGGACCAAGAGAGACCACCTGTGGTTGAACTGATTGAAGTCAATGGCCAGCAGGTTGTTTGTCTCTACGATACAGGTTTGGATGGGGAACCGGTGGTGGACGCCAGCTTGGTAAGCCCAGACCAACTTACAGGGGAGACCATAGAGATACAGCCGGCAATGAGGAGTGCTGTTACCATGACGCTGCCAATCGCCAAGGTGGAGATTAAATCCAGGTACGTCACGGGCATTATTCCAGCTGCTGTATTATCTGACTCCTTATTTCCCATGATCATTGGCACGAAATATGTATTTTTGGGGATGCCCAAACAGCCAGCCCAAAAGGGAACATTAGTCAGTGGATCTCAAGGGAAGGAAAAAGAGGCAGAGACACTATGCGACAACTCAGGGAGAGGAGAATTGCATACTGCCCAGAGGAAGGATACTACGTTGCATCCTTGCTACAGGAAGCTGCAAAGAAGTGCTGAGCCACCAGAACGGGGACAGTACTTTCTGAAGAATCAACTACTCTATCGGAGAGCTGGGAGGGGAGATAACCTGCATGAGCAGTGGGTGGTTCCAGAGACCCACCGTCCTCACATTCTTCAGAGTGGACACATCATAGGCGAGAATCGACATATGGGTGTCAGAGAGACCTTGCAGCAAATATGCGGCCATTATTGCTGGCCAGGAATGACCGGAGATGTACGCCGGTGGGTGAAGTCTTGTTCGGAGTGCCAGAAAGCACCACCCAACAAGCGAATTAAGAGGAAACTAGCTCTTAAAGTGGAAGACAAAGTGGAAGTGTGGAGTCCAGCAGAGACCAATATACTCCAAGTAGGATGGAAAGGACCTTATCCTGTGGAAAAGGTGGTGTCCAAGAACATCTACAAAATACGGATCGGGGAAGAGAAGAAAAATCTCCCTAGACATCTCATTAGGAAATATGAAGAGAGATCCGGGAGCAAAGCTTCGCACTTTATGGTGATGGCAGCCATTGGGACAAAGGTTACCAGTCCAGACGAAGACCAGAGATCGCCAGTACAACCTAGGAGGGCCTATGGGACAGTACGTGATAGGTCAGATTTACCCAACGACAGGAGGAGGGAAATCACAAGTCAGGGAAAGGACAAGAGTGAAAGTTTCACCGGTAACCAAGTTCAGAAGGGGTGGGTAACGTCGGGAAAAGCGAGAATTACCCAGGACTCCAACCGAAGATTGGCTGACCAGATACAATATCGCCCAAGATGGTCCTGGAAGCAAAAGTCCAGGAGATTTGGGAAAGACGACTCGGTCCATCGAGGACGAGGTGGAACATCCCCAGAGGCAAAGCCGGGGGAAACCAAGAGGACATGGAAGCAGTGTTACAATCAGGATGGGACAATCCGTCTGTATTGTGAGCCGTCGCTGACGCAAGTCGAAAGTAGGTCGACTGAACGTACATGAGCGAGGAGCCAACACTAGTTTCAGTCGTGAGTAGTATAGTAGGGTGTCAATTAGAGCGCCTACTGGATAATGAGGTGAGCCATGTGAAGATCCAATCATATCATCAACACGTGATGTTAATAGCTACTTCGCAGAAGCTCAACGCACGGTGGATGTGATGGACGTTGTTGCTGCAACTGGACTTCACAGTGGAATACATCCTTGGTAAGGAGAATGTAGGAGCAGATTTCTTATCCAGACATCCAGCTCCGGAGGAAGAAGACTAGGGTTGTGGATCATGGGAATCAAACCTACAGTGAGAAAGATTCGACGCGGTCTAATCTCTTAAGAGGGGGCCTATGTCGTGAAATACTGAGAGTTAATGATTCCCAGATAGACGACTGTATACACCGACTGACCAGGTAGAAGAAGGGTTAACAAACGAAGCAGTAAGGGTAACAAACAACGGGTTGACCAGGCATGTGTTTATAGGTCAAGACACAGAAGGGGCCGACTAACTGCCCAAGTAAACTGTCGAGTGGAAAAATTGGTTTGCGACAAAGGCAGACAGTGTTATTGGACAGCAGATTGCGGTATGGATGTGAAACGGTTCAGAGCTGTAATTTTCCACTAACGATGATAATGAAGTCTGGATGTGAGGTGTCCAGCAATGTCAAGGACTATGCGGCAAAGATGACCTATAAAAGAGTGGCTACGTCTTTGTGTCGAGAGAGTGTGTTTCTTAGGTTTCGGGAGAGAAGGATTATGTAAAGGGTTGTGCTGCGTTCGGATGAACGTTTGTGTATCTATTGTGCATTAGTACTCCCAATTCAGACTAGGATTATTATAAGGTATATTAGAGTATAGTTTAGCATAGGAATATAGATGTAAGTGAATAGCATTTACCATGGCTTTCTATTAGTGGATAGTTTAGACTTTGGTGAATTCATATGTCTTATGCGGGTGTTCACTTCGGAAGCCTTGTCATTATGGCTGGAGAAGGACACTTGCATAAGTAGTAGTAAGGGGCAGACGCTTATCACTGGATTTGTTATACTTCTCCAGGTTCCAATCTCCTAGTGAAAGCAGAGAAGAGATGAAGAGGAATACCCTTGAGTAAACAAAGTACTTACATGGGACCAAACAGAATATGAGCAGGTTTTAAGATGAAGAAATAAATAAGTTAAATCCAATACAGAACACTGTATGCTCAAACGAACATACCACTAAAACCCTTAAAAAGGAAAAGAGGTTAAACTGTGGCAAGCAGGGATACTTACAACTATAAACGTAGTGTAGGCATAGGGAAGAAAGAATAGACAAGTAAAACAGTATTAGTAAGGAAAGACTATAAGAAGAACTGTGACGATGTGGTGGTTTTTCGATGTTGGATACTTACCGTCATGAAACAGATTCAGGAGCATTCATAAACTTACGGGACTTTTATTACGGTACCTTGACTCAGTGGTGAACAGTTTTTGTTTCATTCAATAACGGATTTACCATCAGATTCAAGCATACGGATCATCCCGGGTGAGCTCTGTCCTGTTTGATGTGCTGTCCTGTGATCTTGAAGAATGAAAGGACGAGAAGCAACACAGCTGATAGACATTCAGAGTTCATATCTGGCAACCACACTAGAAGAACATACCAACAACATAGACAATATCCATACATACACCAGACATAGTTTTTATTAATAAATCTTTTATCTTATCGTTGAAAGGAACTGTTGTCGGAGTATGTGTTGAGGGAATAATAGAGAGAGAGAGAAAGAAATAGATATATGGAATGGAAGACAGAAGAGAGGAGTGTAGACCAAAGTCAGTCAATAATCCCAACAGATACTAAGTTTAAAGATGTGCTTGTTGATTCCAATCTCCTCTCGGGAATAACAGGACATGTACTTGTTTGAAGTACAAATGGAAGGAGAAAACGTTTCTCATTTTCACTGTTTCAAAGAGTTTTGCTCTATAAATAGAGCACTATAGAATGTGTTCCGATAAATGTGACTGGCTTGACTACAATCGCGGTGTGAGAATGAAGTTAAGAGAAAGTTGAGGATAGTTTAGAGTTGTTGTGATGAGATGTTAGAAAGTATTGATACAGGAGAATAAAATGTTAGTTGCGTCGTGTAGACGAGAGACTTAAAATTAGAATTAGTTATTGACAAATATAGTAGATAGATGTATTGGTGAAGTCTATAGTAAATAGACATTTTTTTGCTGGTTGTAGCATTGTGGAGATACCGTAGTAAACGGTAATGTTTAAGAAGTTGTGGTAATTCTTGGTGCAAATCCAGGGGAAACAATCAGTGTGCCGAGTCACGGTTTCTCTTAGTAGATAGATGACTGGTAGTACATTGGGATAGCCGCCACACTAGTAGTAGATGAAGTGATTTGAGCTGTAGTTTACAGCGGTTGTTTAGGTTTATATTTCAAATATTGCGATGTGTTAGGAGTTAGTTTGTAAAAGATGGAATGTTGTGAAGGGAGATAATCAACGTTTGACTTCCAGAAAAAGTACGGTCATTTGTTGATTAATGATTTTGTTTGAGGGGAACAAATATTGTTCTGAGTTATGATGAGAATATAGTCTGTAGGCAACAGAGATAAATATATTAATGCAGGGTAATAATTGGCCTAGCATTGAGTTTTTTTTTTTTAATATTGTAAGAGTAGCGGGATAGGCATAACTTAACCAATGTTGTTTGGCTACTATAAGCAATTGGTTTTAATTTAATATGATCTTTCAATGTATCATGAATGGTATGTTATATTGTTTTTCTTTACTTGATTTGGTCCTGTAAAATGATTGCCATTTGATTTTAGAATAGGATTGTTGTGTTTTCAGTCTTTTGCGTACAAACTACTGGTCCGTAAAAGAGACCAGTAGTGTTAGATAACACTAGATATTTTCTTTTAATTGATGCTTGTTTCATTTAGTGGGGATATATGAAAACATATTTGAATATCAGGGGGGGGGGATATTGTTCTGTTTTGATGGTATCTTCGATTATTCATGAGTTATGCCGTTATTTAAGTTTGCCTTGTTTGAACATTGGCACGTTACTTGATCAGTTAATTTCCAATTTTTTTTTATTATCAGTTATAATGATTCAGTTTCTTATAATTGAGTTGCCGTTGACCATTCTTAAAAATAATTACTTTTCAGTAAAATTGTTTTTCTTTTGACGTTTAATTGGGTGAAGTTTTAAAACAGAAACTAGTTAATAGAGTCCTTGGGAATTTTGAATGCAGGGTTACATTCTGAAGATGTGGGGCAATTTAAAAAATGGTCTCCATGGGGTCGGAAGTGAACATGGATTTAGTGCCATGATGTAAGGGAAATTTCATAAGCGCCACGAGATTACTGGTTTTTAGTAGATATGGGTAACGCTTATAATAAGTGCTGCGCCAGACAGCGTGAAGACAAATAGTAAAACATGAATTGAATGCCATGTTTTAGTCCTGTAGATATCAATACAAGAGTTGGGGGATTAAACCACTGGAAGGTTTATAAAGGGAAGTAAGTATGTTCGTGAGAAGTGAACATTGTCAGTGTGGAGTGCTGTGGTCACAGCGAATATAGATTAAATGACATGAGGTTTTGGGGGTCCGTGATATACGGACTGATAAAGAATAAGTTGATTGAAAGCAGTGATGGGTTAGAAGGTCACAGACATGAGTTCAGTGGTGGTATTTTGTTGCTGTTGATAACGGCATAAATTGACAAGTGGAAGTTTTAGGTGAAATGCCCATAATAAATGGACATTAGTGGATTGCTGAAGTTTTCGGCAAGATTAATAGGGAACCTGATATAGAGTATTCCTGAGTGAGGTATAGGAGAGATTTGGTTATATTTTAGTAGGTGATGTTTATAATGATAGAGGGGGTTTTGAGTGGTAGGCCCATAATGGACCTTTTTATTTGTGTCCTCGGGATGTGTTTTGTGGTCGACATTACAATGCGAGGTTGTTATGGTTGAGGTAAGGTTCAGAGCCATAATATCAGTACTGTCTGTAATATATAGACATTTAGGGGTGGATAATATTTTTGGTGTTTGATGCTGGGGATATCTGTATTAGTCAGAGATTAAATAATTAGGTGAGATTCGGAGATATGATATGAAATTGCCATAATAGATGATATAATTGAATTGTGAGAGATATGTATTTTTTTAGACTTTACTGCATAAAGTCTCAGGGTGACATAGGGGTGTAAGTGTGAGTGTGGTTTTTGTGAGGAAGAGTTCTAGTTCTTTGACTTCCGGTGCGCACCGATTCTTTGTCTTACTATCGTGTGCGAGTGATTTCAGGTTGGTTGGAAGTGACAGTGGAGAATTAGTAATGTTGAGGTAATACTGTTAGTGATGACGATAGGGAGTTTGAGGTAGTATCAGAAGAGTACGGCGTTTTGAATTTTGATCAGGTATTGGTATATATATATGCTCTTGATGAAAAGGTTTAAGCAGATCGCTTATGAGGAGAAGAAGAAGTATTTTGAAAAGGTACACATATATGTTGTGATGTGTTGTATAAAACTGAGATTTTGTAAGGCAGAAATATTATGATGTATCTATATACATGTGGATTTCCTTATGAACTGTTAGTTAGCTATAAGAGACAAGTGGAGAATTGGATTCGAAGGAGTAGAAATAAAGTTCATTGGTTAAGAGGGGGTTAGTTTAAGATGGGTTGGAGAAATAATATTGGGGTTAAGGTTTTAGTGAGGGAAAGCATAATTAGAATAAGTAGGTTAGGGATTAAGACTTTTCAAGAAAAGTCTTCTTAAAGAAAGGGAGGAATATAACAGAGCACCATCTCTGTTAGTAGTTTAGGAGATAGATGGTGTGAAATAGGAAAGGGTTTGGGAAAGGAATAGGTGCACGCGTGAGCACGATTGAACGAGTTGTTAGGGACGCTCACGCGTGACGTAGAAGATAAACAGAGTTCAGTTCCAACTCAGCCTGCAAACTAACCAGAGGTGTTTTCAACTTGCTGTACATGCTTTTATACCTTGACTAATAAACCGACACATTTACACTTTGGCCGGAGCCTTGACTTCATATATGCAATTGCCTTCCGTTATGTTCAGACTCTCCGTGATGTTACAAAACGCCTGGAGGGGACAGGTCGAAGATTGTGCTGTAGAGGTTTGTTTCAGTATCTACTGATACGTGTTCGTTCTTTAGTATTGATTCCATGTGTCCCATTTGTGTGTTTGCCTTACTCGTATCCTCATTTATCACATATCTTCCAATAATGAGATGATGATATGTGGAACATTCACATACAGGTAGATCTGAAGTAATAAGCTCACAATTACAATATCCAATTTTGACTCACAATGTAGACCTATTTCACTATTTCCTACCCGAGTGAACTTGTAGAAGTTAAGTGTTAAGAGTGAGAACATCAAGACGGTCTACGATAAAATATATCTAACATTACTGTGACGCCAAGTGGCGGATATTGCTGTAGATTCTTTGTCGTATACTTTCTACGCAATGATTTCCACTGGTGTGACGTATCTGGCATGGACATGACACCTTTTCATTGCCCTCATTAGTTACAATTATTTCTTTAGGGCCTTTCGGAAAAGTGTTGTCCACTAAGGCCAGCAAGCCAGTGTTAGTGATTTGATTTGTCGAGTTTACAGTTTTGAAGACCGCCTCTACACTGTGGCCAGAACAAGTGCATATAAATTCATACTTTGATCTTAACCGCCACTAGTTACAATTTGTAAGGGCTCGCGGTATCCACGGGGGCAAGAACCGCCCCATCAGGTCCCCACGTCCCTGTGTGTCATTCGGTTGACCTCTGCTTGTAGCCCTGAGAAGATAGATCAAGTGCAGATACTACACTTTGATGTTAGCCAAAATTTCAGAGTACAATTACAAGGTACACGTGTGTACCTGCCATAAATAATTATATAAAGACCAAAGATTTCACTATGGTTAAGTAGATTTTTGTTAGGACCTACACTCTTGAAGTAAGTAAGATAATATCGTGTACTATATTATACAATTCTAAAAGTTGTGTATGGATTACTACATGATAGTATAAGCAAATAAAGAATTTGTTTATTGCATGATTGCAGGAGATCTTCCACTTAAAGAGGCACTTAAAGTAAACTGTAACAATTAATTTCAACAAAAAATAATCACTATATCTGTTATACGAATACATAGCTAATGTTATCTCCCCTGTTGGCTTTAATATTGATTTAGATTATATTTATTTCCCCTCATTGCCAATCTCCTGTAGTACATTGTTTTCAAGCTGTATTTTTTTGTTTGTTATGCACATTATTGAGAAAACAGAACTAAACAACAAAATGTTAGTGAACAATGATACTAATAACATCAAATAACGTAGGCGATCATGCATACGTATATGGGCAAAGTACATCAACACATGTCTACCAGCGAGTCAATGAGTGCACATCATCCGCTGCACGGTGAGGTAAAGAAGAGAAAGGGCAGTAGCTTAGAAAGAGGGAACTCCTGGAAGGGTCTGATCGAGCATGCATTCGAAAGGTCTGTTCAACTGAGGAAATAAATTTTTGTGACTGACAGAGACAAGTGCAAGCAACATGTAGTACGTTCTTTATAGTACGCATCAGACTAGATAGAAGTGAAGACAACAACACCCGACATTGTCAAAGGTAGAATCTTAAGTCTTTACATTTGACATTTCGTCTTAGGGTAAATAGTCATCTAGAGCAGGGGTAACCAAACTATGGCCCGCGACGTCATTTCATCCGGCCCGCCGACGGTACTCGAACTTGCTTGATATGACGTATGGAACACTCCTGGCTGCTATGTGTCTTAAGTTTAAAGTTTTCAATTATAAATTATTTTATCTAGATTTTATTGTTTATTGTAATGTTTGCTTATTTCTCGCCACCCCAAGTCCTTCCCTGGTTTGTGGTAGAGCCACCTACGCTCTGACGTTACCATGGTTTCCATGGCAACACACACACACATACACTCACACACGCACGCACGCAAGCACGCATCTTTCTCTTTCCCAGATGCACCCTGTTGTAAACAGAGTTCCGATGCTACAGAAATATTTACTTTTTTTTTCCAGCAATCCATTTTATAGGTAAGTAACAAGGATTTCTTTGTTTGACAATGATAGGTAAGTGAATTACAAGAGTGAATATAGGCAATAAAGTAGCAAACATAGCATCAAATTGCCTTAGTAGCCTCGTGGTATTACGAAAATATTATCCCTAGCTCAGAAGAATTCCCCGGTCAAAGTGTTAATCGAGCTGGTCTCAAAAAAAAAAAAAAAAAAATAAGTTGCATGTCCTTCACAGGACGTAGCAGTCAACCCCAGTCTCACGATGTTCTTACGATGATAAGTTCGTGAGATGGTCGTTGTCTAGGTAACGATACTCCTGGTGTGTCAATTGAGCTCTCTCACTGTCTTACACTATGACTCACCCGCGCAGTGCACATTCACCAGTCAGTAAACAAGATCGATTTTTGCGCACATAATCCTTTAATACAGAAATAACACAGACCCACGGAACATCTTTATATATCCAGAAACAATATATATAATCCATAGAATATCCATATCCTCCTCACAACATTAACACGCACACATCACTGTCTTCTCACGGCCTGCTGAATCTCAAATGCACGCGACCGTTAATCCAGCTCCTATCCACCGCTGGACCTCACACATCACAACCCACACACTGGGTTTAGCCTCTGCTAATGATATCCAACCCACTCTGGGTTCAAGCCTTCATTCAACACTGGGAGAACACAACACAAGAACTGACCCACCGTCAGTCTAAACTCCCACGTCCTCGACCACCGATCCGTTCGGCGTCAAAACATCAACTGCCTGAAGTCTCTTGACTTCACACACAAATACACTATCTCTCGCCCCATCCACCCTAGGTATTTTTTTTCTCTACCCTCACTATTTTGTTTCTCAGGACTGGCTGTTTTTCTCATAGCCAGGTCAGTCACTTTACTGTCTCCCACTTTCATCCATTATTTCTCATGCCCGGTCACTCAACTCACTGTCAATGACCCAGGCTTATGTCATCACCCCCCTCTTAAAAGAAAACTTCGTTTTCAAATATTGGGAGACTAAAACTTACTAAACATGTGACCCAGACATATTGCCTGAGTAGCCCTAAGTATGGCTCCGTCTCACTTACCAGCTACCACCCTAAATAATACATCAAATGCTCCTAGTACACTCCCATATTCCCCACACATCAATACAAACAACTTTCTCTCTTGTATCCCAATACATGAACTAAAACATGGCATAGTAATAAACATATCATCTAAAACATCATGTTTGTGTACCCGCATGTCTCTTACTACTTCACGACCACACAATACTACTTGTGTACCGACCCTACATCAGGTGGTTCTGTTCTTGCATTATCCCTCCTCTAATTCCTGTCGATGCTGTGTCTACCTTTCATGTACCCATGATTCATGGTACCTCTACAATTACAACATCTGTTTGCTATCCCTAACCCTGGGTCAGTAATGTCGCGAACACTCTTTTGACCTGACTCAACTTTCCTAACTGCATATTGCACCGTTACACTTGAGTCTCTGTTTAGTCTGAACTCTTTATTCAATCTTGGCCTATATACCTGGCACCTTGCTTTCTGCTGCATACGCCTTATGCCTATGTGCCCTGCACATGCACTATCCTGAGCTGTTCTAGTATATCGGTCTCTATGTGCTAAAGGTACTGCTCCTTGCCCACGTGCAGTTCCACTATCTGAAAAGCGGCGAGTGAGAACATTGTTATTCATCTCGAAGCACCATCTACCCTTCCCTGATTGACTATTTTCTACTCTACTACACCCTTGGAAACATTTGTTCAGAGTAGTATCTTGTCTCTGGGAGTCACTAGCACTATATTTGGGATCCATTTTCATCTGCTCAACTGTACTACCCTTGTCTTTAGTCCCTATGTTTACTTCAAGTGCCTCTTCTACCTCAGCTATACTCTCTAATTTAGGTTCTCTTGTGATAACTACCTCGTTACTGCTTACACTATATTTTTGGTCTCAATAAACTACTTCCTCTTCTGTACAATCTTTAACTCCTATAACATTTCCTATGATCAAATCAGCCACTGGTGAGTCCAAAACACACGCTGTCACTCTTCCAGTGATATATGGTGTTTTTACTGTTATTATGGCTAATGGGTAGAACTCTACTGTGCCGTTGAATGTTATGAATCTAATCTTTTTCCCTGTATAATCCGAGGGATCTATTAAACTTTTCCTCACTCAGATAGACGTACATCCGGAATCCCTAATTGTTAACGCTGGTCTATCATTGACGAATCCCTGATGCAGCTTCAGACTTCCTCCTTCATGCACTGCCGATCCTGCTTTTACTGTATGACCGCACACTAATACCGGCTGACCCTCTTTTTCAAACAGAGGTTTGCATCCACTACAGTTTTCATTATTAATGGTCTCTATCACTTGCGCTGCATTAGAGTGCTCTGTTTTTCCCATCGTACACTCATAACTAACGTGCCCTGTCCCTCCACATTTGAAGCAAATAATGTCCTTCTTTCTATTATTTGTTGGCCCACTGGCTGGTTGCACGTCACACTCCGCTGCCTTGTGTCTCCAGCTCCCACAATTCCAACATCCGGCATAACTGTTTGGACGTCTCTGGAAATTCCCTTTTCTATATGAGTACCGTCCTACTCTACTAACATTGTTTCCTCGGAAACCATTATCTTGAGGTTCTTGCTGCTCACCTTTTTGTGCTGAATCCACACTTTTCGCCCTTGGTCTGATGACTGGATTCTGGTCCTGTTTTGTGTACGCTGCACAGACTATTTCCTCACTCATTAGTTTCCCAATAGATACGTTAGGATGTGCAGTCATGTAGTTTTGCCCTAACTGTGACATTGTGTCTATGTCCTTTGGCTTACGTTCCTCAAAGAAAGCCACTAAGTTTATATTGCATGATGATATAGCCTCGTTCTGTATGCGCTCCAATCTCACCAGCTGACTCTTTGAGCCAGTGAGCAGTCCTAGTCCTTAATCAATCACTGAGAGGATCAAGTGCTGGTATAGTGTGAAAAGCATTCTCTGCTCTATGTCCATTGCAGCGATAGTTTTAAGTGCGATGAGTCCCTTTTGAGATCTTATCACAACGGTCTCCACATGGTCCTTGAAGGATAGGCTCCTGTCAATGTGATTCCCTGTCACATAATAAAACCGTGTGTTTAACCGGTTAATTATTCTAGAGGATTTTTTTGATTAACCGGACTATCTGCTAAGCAACCAGTGTTTCAACTAATACAGAGAAAACATTCATAGTTGGGGCTGCACGTGTTTCCAAAAACAGGTCGGGCAGAAATAACAGTTGTACTTGTACATATGGTTGACGGATTGGCCACCCTCGGAAGTGCGGGAAACGAATCCCGACATCGCCTTGACAAGTTTGTCAACATTTGAATACAGATGGAAGCAGTGGGGTCATAGTGGCAATCGGATGTTGGCCGTCACCTGTCGGACAAAATTAACAAGTGGAAGATGTATAGAGGAAGTGAGTGCGCTGAATCATACATCTCGTTGACAAGTCAAAAACATATCAGAGGGAAAACGGAAGTACTTAGCACGGAAGTAACAGTACATAGGTCAATTCGTAGTTTCCACGAACATCGAGAAGATTGACAGCTGGTTATTTGCCACTGTTGTTGGGATCATACAGGAACTCGCTGGCTTGTTTTGGGAATCTAAACAATTGATGACAACTTTGACAATGACTCAAGCCAGGAAAAATCGATTCCTGACAATGGATGATATGCGCAAATAACACCTGCAGGACGTCACCCATATCACGTGACCAATTTTAGGGGTTTGCCAGAAAACCATGATTGGAGATGGGGAGTTGACCAAAACCCGTGGATTAGGATGGACGTGTTTGTGGGACAGCTCTAGTGTTAGAATAATTTCACATTAACTAGCATGTGCCGTTATGGCAAAGTGTAGTAGCCATCCCGGGAATGAGGCGGTTTTTACATAAGGTAGTCAATATAGTCTATTAGTTCTAATTAATATAGACTGTAGCCTTGTTAAACTATAGTGTGATGATTAGCACTGTTAGTGGAAACTAGTTAGAGTAGAATAGTGATATTAGCTCTGCTAGTTAAGAATAGAATACTGAGGTTGCACTCTGTTTATTGGTCTTTTCTTTGTCATAGCCTGATTCGGCCCTAGGTGGGTAGCTAATCTGCTCTAGGACATAGTTTAGTTAGCTAAAGATCATTAAGCAAGGCGATAGGCTTACACTCAGCCGAAAGGATCAGTGACTAGTACTATCACCAGATGTGTTGTTTCTATCCTAGGTTCCCTACCAGATCCAAGGAAACTCAAAAAGTTTTGGGAAAGATACAAATCCCATTCGGAAGAACACCAGTTCAACAATCAATAAAGTTGCATACAGAATGTAACTAAAGCTAGAAGGAAGTTGATTCACCAAAGAGAGTGATGATTACTGATGCACCACACATCAGACAGTAGTAACTAACTGAGAACATTACTGATAATAGTTGCCTAGTGTGATATAATCTCGTGTAATAGAACACAAGCCATGATACTTGAGGCTAGATAGACACGAGTGAGGATCCAGTACAGTAACAATTAACATTAGTAACTGTGTACACACTACAAAGGACTTGTGCATTTTTTTTTAATGAACGATAGGAACGGACATTGTGTAGGGTGCAACCGGTCCATGATTAACTGTTTATACCACCGGTGTCTATTTCTGATGTTCATGAAATGGGATTACCAGAGGTCTACAGAGGCAAATCAGTATCCAGCAGGATGGTTTCGGCACTGGGTGAGAAGTACATGTTCTGACGTAACGTGCTGTGGTCTATCCTTGCTGGGATCAGCTGACTGGGTTGTTGTCTGAGAGTCCGATTCTACACACTTTATAGAACACGTCACACATTTTCTTCACATACACGTCTCATATACGTTACACTTTTCTTTTAATAAATTAATCTTTATTAATTTTTAGAAGCAAGAGTTGTTGAGTATGTTGCGTTGGGGAAGTATGAGAAGGGGGGCATAGTACGACAGTGAGAGAGTGATAGGAAAAGGTGTCCATAGGCTGGTGGAGTGTGTTGGACGGAAGCTGGTGGATTCTCCAGAATATTGAGAGGAACAAAATATTATAATGTGGGTGTCGACTCTCTTCACTCCAGGGACGACACTTTAAAGGAGGACACGACATTATTGGGGGCTCGTAAACGGGATCTTTGGACAGCGGGATCTCTCGTAAACGGAATCCTTGGACAGCGAGATCTCCTGCAAGCAGGAACCTTTGACAGTGGGATCTTCTGACAACGGGGTCTTTGGACACGGGATCCTTAGTTATAAGAGGGAGATATCATTTTGGAGAATCCAGCTAGAGTGAATGTGGATAGGGGTTAGGACTAATATCTTACCTGTTCACACTTCACACGTCTGCATAGGTCTGTGGTCCTGATTCTACTCTTGTCACTGAGTGAATGTGCTGTGCGTGGTAATATCTAGATTTATATTACTTGTTCATATATCTGTATAGTAATTTGTAGTTATATTGTACTCGACCTGCTAGCTTACCTCTCTGTATAATGGCCACCCCTAAACTTAGCACAGCAGAATTAAAGCCAAAGGGGGAGGACATGGGATTGGCGGGGTCTGCTCTAACGGATTACATACAGGAAGTGGAGAGAGAGTATCGTCAAGCAGAAAGGGAAGATCGAAAGGCCGAGTTGGAATTGAGAAGGATGGAATTGGAAGCTGAGCAAGCAGCTAAGAAATTTGAAGCTGAGCAAACAGCTAGGAAACTGGAAGCTGAACAAGAAGCTCAGAAAAGGGAGCACGAGTACCGGAGGAGGGAACTCGAGTTGAAGAGTCAATCTAATGGAGAAACTGAGGGAGCAGTTGGAAGTTCCTCCATCCCAGGCTCAACACCAGTAGGTGGACATGGGTACCATGCCATGAAGTTTCCTTTGGCGGTCTACGAGGAGGGCAAAGAGAAGATTGACCAGTACCTTCAACGCTTCGAGGCTATGTCAGTTGCTATGGGTCTGGAGCGTAACAAATGGAATCTTAAGCTATCCCAGGGTTTACGCGGGACCGGATACGAGGTTTATTCTCGCCTGCCACCAGGACAGGAGAACAATTATGACGAGTTAAAGACGGCTCTGCTGAAACGATTCGAGGTTACGTCACATACCTACCGGAAAAAATTTCGAACAGCGAAACGAGAACCGGGGGAGTTGTTTGCCGCCTACAGTTTGCGTCTAAAATCTTATCTCCATAAGTGGATGGATTTGGCTGGGTTCGCACATGACTATGAGAGTCTGGAAGAGCTCATGGTGGTCGACCAGCTTAAGAAGCAAATGTCTAAACCTCTTAGGACGTTCCTGGGAGAACAAGGAGCGGAACGTATTGACCTCATGACTAAATTAGCAGAACGGTTCGTCGAGGTACATGGGGAGGCAGGGGAAAACCTTTCCACCAACACCAAAAGTCAAGAGAAACATGACAAGAAGAAAGCCAAACACCCAGGAACCAAAAAGTGGGAACCTTATGTGCAAAAATCAGAGGATAGTTCAGAGAAGAAGAAGGAGGGAAGCAAGAGCACTTCAAGCTCTACACCTAAACGACCGTGGTAGGAGAAGTGGTGTTCAATTTGTAAGTCACCCTCTCACAATACGAGGGACTGCAAATCGAAGGCTAAGAACCCTCACTTCGCAGCATGTCAAGTGACTTCCAAGGAGGTTGTCACGGAAAATGCCAAGGTCAACAAGGAAGCTCGCCACCAGGAGAGCTCACTCAAGTCTGGCAATAGAAAATCTAGGACAGGGAAATGGTGCAACCAATGCCAGTCGAATACGAACAATGCTATTGACTGCAGAGGAGAGTCAGGAGACACTCAATTCGTCGTGTGCCCCGGGAAACCTAAGGTGGAGCCCACCGAACAGGTCGAGGCCGAGGAAGAGACTCCAGACCAGGAAAAACCACCTGTAGTGGAATTGGTAGAGGTTAACGGTCGTCAAGTGGAGTGTTTATACGACACAGGACTGGACGGGGAGGCCGTGATTTCTGCGGATCTGGTACATCCAGAACAATTCACAGGTGAAACATTGGATATACAGCCTGCACAGAAGAGTGCTGTAGTCATGAAGTTGCCTATTGCTAATGTGGAGATTCGGTCAAGGTACGTCACCGGCACCATCAAGGCCGCTGTATTGACCGATCCCATTTTTCCAGTCATCCTAGGTTGCCGGTATGTCTTTCTGGGAATGCCCAGGGAGCCAATCCATATGGGAGCAATGCAGACTCGCTCTCAGACGAAAACGGAAGAGGCAGACGCAATTGTGACTAACCCAATGCCGGGGGAGCTACAAACTGCCCAGAGTGAGGATGATACTTTACGTCCTTGCTACAAAAAGCTGCAGAAAAGTGCTGATCCACCAGGACGGGGGCAGTACTACATGAAGAATAGGATACTCTACAGGAGAGCAGGAAGGGGAGACAACCTATACGGTCAGTTGGTCGTCCCGATAGCTCACCGGTCCCAGATTCTTCATATGGTTCATACCATCTCCTTTAGTGGACACATGGGTATTGCCGCCACCATGCAGCGGATTTCCTGCCATTACTATTGGCCGGGAATGACAGATGATGTGCGTCGGTATGTGAAGTCATGCCCTGAGTGCCAGAGGGTGGCACCGAAACACTGGACAGCACCGGTGGTGTTGGGTGAGATGCCCATCATGAACTCTCCTTTCGAGAGGGTAGCCATCGATATCGTGGGTCCACTTCCCAGGACTAGGAAGAGGAACATGTATATACTCACAATGGTGGATTGCTGTACAATGTGGGGTGAAGCCATACCGTTGACCACGATTGACTCGAAAAGAGTGGCGGACGCACTGATGGAGGCCTTTACCAGATTAGGCTTTCCGGATCAAATTCTGACGGACAATGGATCTCAGTTTTGTGGAAAACTCATGGAGGAGGTATTTAGGGTGTTTCACTCTAACCACATACATACCAGCCCTTACCACCCTCAAGCCAATGGACAAGTGGAGCGTTTCAACGGCACGTTGATGACAATGCTCAGGAAACTAGCGCAGGAAAAACCTGATAGGTGGGATGAATATATCCCAGCAGCACTCTTTGCCTATCGGGAAGTTCCTCATGGCTCAACAGGACTACCACCCGCTACGTTGCTGTTTGGTCGTCCAATCAAAGGACCGTTGGAAGCCATGTTGAGGAGTTGGACTGAAGAGGGGACGTCAGAAGAAGTGATCTCATCCTACAAATACGTGGAGGAACTGAAAGAAAAACTCCACAAGGGATGGACTCTGGCAAATCAAAACTTGAAAAAGGCCAGGAAAAGACATGCGGCTTACTACAACCGTAGGTCTAAAGACAGATCTCTAGAGGTGGGAGATAAAGTCTTGTTGCTACTCCCAACGGGAAACAACAAACTGGAGATAGGTTGGCAAGGACCATTTCCCGTGGAAAGGGTGATATCCAGAACCAACTATCAAATCCGGATCAGGGGAAAGTCGAAGATTTTCCATATCAATCTCTTGCGGAAATACGAAGAGAGACCCGGAGACAAGGCAGCTCACCTCATGGCAATGGCAGTTGCAGTGGAGACTGAAGTGGGAACCAGCGAGGGCAGGGAATATCCCTTAGTACACCAGGAAACCTATAGGGATGTGCAAGTGAACCCTGATCTGACCTCCCAGGAGAGGGAAAGGATAACCCAGGTTCTCAAGTCTCATAAGGAGATACTGACTGATAAACCAGGACGAACGAGGTTGGTTGAGTTCGAGATGACTTTGACCACACAGGAGCCTGTTCGCCAAAAGGTTTACCCAGTGCCATTCTTTAAAGAAAAGGCCCTGGAGGAGGAAATACAAAAACAGCTGGAGGATAACGTGATTGCACCATCCACATCCCCATACAATGCGGGGGTGGTTTTGTTACGCAAACCAAGTGGAGAACACAGGTTGTGTATAGACTACCGACTTCTGAACAGTCACACACAATTTCAGGTGGAACCTTTGCCGAATCCAACTCAGTTATTCGCTAGGCTCCATAAGGCTCGGTACTTTTCAAAGGTGGATCTGAGTCGGGGGTACTATCAGATACCAGTCAAACCGGAGATTCGACCACTGTTAGCTTTCAGTACACCCAGTGGACACTACGAATTCAAAGTCATGTCCTTTGGACTCAGCAATGCACCCAGTGTGTTTACACGCATGATGAGGACTTTACTAGATCCGTTACAGGATCCATCCATCATCTCATTCATGGATGATATTCTGATTTCCAGTGACAGCCTGGATGACCACTTACAATCCTTGGAGAGAGTGTTTAATAGGCTCAAGGAAGCAGGGCTTACTGCTCGTCCAACCAAGTGCATGATTGGTTACCAGACTCTGGAATTTCTAGGTCACACCATCACTCCAGGACACATTGTTCCAGAAGAGAAGAACCTGGAGAAAATCAGAAATGCACCAAGGCCAAAAACGAAGAAGGATGTGCGATCTTTTCTCTCGTTGTGTGGGTTCTACCACAAATTTATCCCACATTTCACGGAACTGGGAGCTCCGTTGACGGAAACCTTGAAAAAGGGATTCCCGGACCAAATCATTTGGAGACCAGAATGTGAGAATGCCTATAGTCAGTTAAAGGAGGCCTTGGTCAGCAAACCTGTATTACAGCTCCCTGACCTTTCAAAACCATTTGTGTTGAGAACGGATGCGAGTGCGAAGGAATTGGAGCCGCTTTGTTACAGGAAGGAAAGGACGATGCTTCGGTTTTGAAACCTGTAGCATACGCAAGTAAGAAACTTCTACAGGCGGAGAGGAAGTATTCAACCGTCGAGAGAGAGTGCTTGTCCCTCGTATGGGCAGTGCAAACATTTCAGCCATATTTGTATGGAGTTAAGTTTCGAGTCCAGTCGGATCATCAACCCCTGATGTTCTTGGCTACTTCTCAGAAGCTCAACGCCCGTTTGATGCGGTGGTCGTTGTTACTTCAACCTTATAATTTCACAGTAGAGTACATTCCTGGGAAGGAAAATGTTGGAGCGGATTTCTTGTCAAGACACCCAGCTCCTGAAGAAGAAGAATGAATCATCTGGATTAAACTCACGGTGGAGAAGAGTGAGATGGACTACTCTCTTAGGAGGGGGCCTATGTCACATAATAAAACCGTGTGTTTAACCGGTTGATTATTCTAGAGGATTTTTTTGATTAACCGGACTATCTGCTAAGCAACCAGTGTTTCAACTAATACAGAGAAAACATTCATAGTTGGGGCTGCACGTGTTTCCAAAAACAGGTCGGGCAGAAATAACAGTTGTACTTGTACATATGGTTGACGGATTGGCCACCCTCGGAAGTGCGGGAAACGAATCCCGACATCGCCTTGACAAGTTTGTCAACATTTGAATACAGATGGAAGCAGTGGGGTCATAGTGGCAATCGGATGTTGGCCGTCACCTGTCGGACAAAATTAACAAGTGGAAGATGTATAGAGGAAGTGAGTGCGCTGAATCATACATCTCGTTGACAAGTCAAAAACATATCAGAGGGAAAACGGAAGTACTTAGCACGGAAGTAACAGTACATAGGTCAATTCGTAGTTTCCGGAACATCGAGAAGATTGACAGCTGGTTATTTGCCACTGTTGTTGGGATCATACAGGAACTCGATTCCTGACAATGGATGATATGCGCAAATAACACCTGCAGGACGTCACCCATATCACGTGACCAATTTTAGGGGTTTGCCAGAAAACCATGATTGGAGATGGGGAGTTGACCAAAACCCGTGGATTAGGATGGACGTGTTTGTGGGAGAGCTCTACAGTGTTAGAATAATTTCACATTAACTAGCATGTGCCGTTATGGCAAAGTGTAGTAGCCATCCCGGGAATGAGGCGGTTTTTACATAAGGTAGTCAATATAGTCTATTAGTTCTAATTAATATAGACTGTAGCCTTGTTAAACTATAGTGTGATGATTAGCACTGTTAGTGGAAACTAGTTAGAGTAGAATAGTGATATTAGCTCTGCTAGTTAAGAATAGAATACTGAGGTTGCACTCTGTTTATTGGTCTTTTCTTTGTCATAGCCTGATTCGGCCCTAGGTGGGTAGCTAATCTGCTCTAGGACATAGTTTAGTTAGCTAAAGATCATTAAGCAAGGCGATAGGCTTACACTCAGCCGAAAGGATCAGTGACTAGTACTATCACCAGATGTGTTGTTTCTATCCTAGGTTCCCTACCAGATCCAAGGAAACTCAAAAAGTTTTGGGAAAGATACAAATCCCATTCGGAAGAACACCAGTTCAACAATCAATAAAGTTGCATACAGAATGTAACTAAAGCTAGAAGGAAGTTGATTCACCAAAGAGAGTGATGATTACTGATGCACCACACATCAGACAGTAGTAACTAACTGAGAACATTACTGATAATAGTTGCCTAGTGTGATATAATCTCGTGTAATAGAACACAAGCCATGATACTTGAGGCTAGATAGACACGAGTGAGGATCCAGTACAGTAACAATTAACATTAGTAACTGTGTACACACTACAAAGGACTTGTGCATTTTTTTTTAATGAACGATAGGAACGGACATTGTGTAGGGTGCAACCGGTCCATGATTAACTGTTTATACCACCGGTGTCTATTTCTGATGTTCATGAAATGGGATTACCAGAGGTCTACAGAGGCAAATCAGTATCCAGCAGGATGGTTTCGGCACTGGGTGAGAAGTACATGTTCTGACGTAACGTGCTGTGGTCTATCCTTGCTGGGATCAGCTGACTGGGTTGTTGTCTGAGAGTCCGATTCTACACACTTTATAGAACACGTCACACATTTTCTTCACATACACGTCTCATATACGTTACACTTTTCTTTTAATAAATTAATCTTTATTAATTTTTAGAAGCAAGAGTTGTTGAGTATGTTGCGTTGGGGAAGTATGAGAAGGGGGGCATAGTACGACAGTGAGAGAGTGATAGGAAAAGGTGTCCATAGGCTGGTGGAGTGTGTTGGACGGAAGCTGGTGGATTCTCCAGAATATTGAGAGGAACAAAATATTATAATGTGGGTGTCGACTCTCTTCACTCCAGGGACGACACTTTAAAGGAGGACACGACATTATTGGGGGCTCGTAAACGGGATCTTTGGACAGCGGGATCTCTCGTAAACGGAATCCTTGGACAGCGAGATCTCCTGCAAGCAGGAACCTTTGACAGTGGGATCTTCTGACAACGGGGTCTTTGGACACGGGATCCTTAGTTATAAGAGGGAGATATCATTTTGGAGAATCCAGCTAGAGTGAATGTGGATAGGGGTTAGGACTAATATCTTACCTGTTCACACTTCACACGTCTGCATAGGTCTGTGGTCCTGATTCTACTCTTGTCACTGAGTGAATGTGCTGTGCGTGGTAATATCTAGATTTATATTACTTGTTCATATATCTGTATAGTAATTTGTAGTTATATTGTACTCGACCTGCTAGCTTACCTCTCTGTATAATGGCCACCCCTAAACTTAGCACAGCAGAATTAAAGCCAAAGGGGGAGGACATGGGATTGGCGGGGTCTGCTCTAACGGATTACATACAGGAAGTGGAGAGAGAGTATCGTCAAGCAGAAAGGGAAGATCGAAAGGCCGAGTTGGAATTGAGAAGGATGGAATTGGAAGCTGAGCAAGCAGCTAAGAAATTTGAAGCTGAGCAAACAGCTAGGAAACTGGAAGCTGAACAAGAAGCTCAGAAAAGGGAGCACGAGTACCGGAGGAGGGAACTCGAGTTGAAGAGTCAATCTAATGGAGAAACTGAGGGAGCAGTTGGAAGTTCCTCCATCCCAGGCTCAACACCAGTAGGTGGACATGGGTACCATGCCATGAAGTTTCCTTTGGCGGTCTACGAGGAGGGCAAAGAGAAGATTGACCAGTACCTTCAACGCTTCGAGGCTATGTCAGTTGCTATGGGTCTGGAGCGTAACAAATGGAATCTTAAGCTATCCCAGGGTTTACGCGGGACCGGATACGAGGTTTATTCTCGCCTGCCACCAGGACAGGAGAACAATTATGACGAGTTAAAGACGGCTCTGCTGAAACGATTCGAGGTTACGTCACATACCTACCGGAAAAAATTTCGAACAGCGAAACGAGAACCGGGGGAGTTGTTTGCCGCCTACAGTTTGCGTCTAAAATCTTATCTCCATAAGTGGATGGATTTGGCTGGGTTCGCACATGACTATGAGAGTCTGGAAGAGCTCATGGTGGTCGACCAGCTTAAGAAGCAAATGTCTAAACCTCTTAGGACGTTCCTGGGAGAACAAGGAGCGGAACGTATTGACCTCATGACTAAATTAGCAGAACGGTTCGTCGAGGTACATGGGGAGGCAGGGGAAAACCTTTCCACCAACACCAAAAGTCAAGAGAAACATGACAAGAAGAAAGCCAAACACCCAGGAACCAAAAAGTGGGAACCTTATGTGCAAAAATCAGAGGATAGTTCAGAGAAGAAGAAGGAGGGAAGCAAGAGCACTTCAAGCTCTACACCTAAACGACCGTGGTAGGAGAAGTGGTGTTCAATTTGTAAGTCACCCTCTCACAATACGAGGGACTGCAAATCGAAGGCTAAGAACCCTCACTTCGCAGCATGTCAAGTGACTTCCAAGGAGGTTGTCACGGAAAATGCCAAGGTCAACAAGGAAGCTCGCCACCAGGAGAGCTCACTCAAGTCTGGCAATAGAAAATCTAGGACAGGGAAATGGTGCAACCAATGCCAGTCGAATACGAACAATGCTATTGACTGCAGAGGAGAGTCAGGAGACACTCAATTCGTCGTGTGCCCCGGGAAACCTAAGGTGGAGCCCACCGAACAGGTCGAGGCCGAGGAAGAGACTCCAGACCAGGAAAAACCACCTGTAGTGGAATTGGTAGAGGTTAACGGTCGTCAAGTGGAGTGTTTATACGACACAGGACTGGACGGGGAGGCCGTGATTTCTGCGGATCTGGTACATCCAGAACAATTCACAGGTGAAACATTGGATATACAGCCTGCACAGAAGAGTGCTGTAGTCATGAAGTTGCCTATTGCTAATGTGGAGATTCGGTCAAGGTACGTCACCGGCACCATCAAGGCCGCTGTATTGACCGATCCCATTTTTCCAGTCATCCTAGGTTGCCGGTATGTCTTTCTGGGAATGCCCAGGGAGCCAATCCATATGGGAGCAATGCAGACTCGCTCTCAGACGAAAACGGAAGAGGCAGACGCAATTGTGACTAACCCAATGCCGGGGGAGCTACAAACTGCCCAGAGTGAGGATGATACTTTACGTCCTTGCTACAAAAAGCTGCAGAAAAGTGCTGATCCACCAGGACGGGGGCAGTACTACATGAAGAATAGGATACTCTACAGGAGAGCAGGAAGGGGAGACAACCTATACGGTCAGTTGGTCGTCCCGATAGCTCACCGGTCCCAGATTCTTCATATGGTTCATACCATCTCCTTTAGTGGACACATGGGTATTGCCGCCACCATGCAGCGGATTTCCTGCCATTACTATTGGCCGGGAATGACAGATGATGTGCGTCGGTATGTGAAGTCATGCCCTGAGTGCCAGAGGGTGGCACCGAAACACTGGACAGCACCGGTGGTGTTGGGTGAGATGCCCATCATGAACTCTCCTTTCGAGAGGGTAGCCATCGATATCGTGGGTCCACTTCCCAGGACTAGGAAGAGGAACATGTATATACTCACAATGGTGGATTGCTGTACAATGTGGGGTGAAGCCATACCGTTGACCACGATTGACTCGAAAAGAGTGGCGGACGCACTGATGGAGGCCTTTACCAGATTAGGCTTTCCGGATCAAATTCTGACGGACAATGGATCTCAGTTTTGTGGAAAACTCATGGAGGAGGTATTTAGGGTGTTTCACTCTAACCACATACATACCAGCCCTTACCACCCTCAAGCCAATGGACAAGTGGAGCGTTTCAACGGCACGTTGATGACAATGCTCAGGAAACTAGCGCAGGAAAAACCTGATAGGTGGGATGAATATATCCCAGCAGCACTCTTTGCCTATCGGGAAGTTCCTCATGGCTCAACAGGACTACCACCCGCTACGTTGCTGTTTGGTCGTCCAATCAAAGGACCGTTGGAAGCCATGTTGAGGAGTTGGACTGAAGAGGGGACGTCAGAAGAAGTGATCTCATCCTACAAATACGTGGAGGAACTGAAAGAAAAACTCCACAAGGGATGGACTCTGGCAAATCAAAACTTGAAAAAGGCCAGGAAAAGACATGCGGCTTACTACAACCGTAGGTCTAAAGACAGATCTCTAGAGGTGGGAGATAAAGTCTTGTTGCTACTCCCAACGGGAAACAACAAACTGGAGATAGGTTGGCAAGGACCATTTCCCGTGGAAAGGGTGATATCCAGAACCAACTATCAAATCCGGATCAGGGGAAAGTCGAAGATTTTCCATATCAATCTCTTGCGGAAATACGAAGAGAGACCCGGAGACAAGGCAGCTCACCTCATGGCAATGGCAGTTGCAGTGGAGACTGAAGTGGGAACCAGCGAGGGCAGGGAATATCCCTTAGTACACCAGGAAACCTATAGGGATGTGCAAGTGAACCCTGATCTGACCTCCCAGGAGAGGGAAAGGATAACCCAGGTTCTCAAGTCTCATAAGGAGATACTGACTGATAAACCAGGACGAACGAGGTTGGTTGAGTTCGAGATGACTTTGACCACACAGGAGCCTGTTCGCCAAAAGGTTTACCCAGTGCCATTCTTTAAAGAAAAGGCCCTGGAGGAGGAAATACAAAAACAGCTGGAGGATGACGTGATTGCACCATCCACATCCCCATACAATGCGGGGGTGGTTTTGTTACGCAAACCAAGTGGAGAACACAGGTTGTGTATAGACTACCGACTTCTGAACAGTCACACACAATTTCAGGTGGAACCTTTGCCGAATCCAACTCAGTTATTCGCTAGGCTCCATAAGGCTCGGTACTTTTCAAAGGTGGATCTGAGTCGGGGGTACTATCAGATACCAGTCAAACCGGAGATTCGACCACTGTTAGCTTTCAGTACACCCAGTGGACACTACGAATTCAAAGTCATGTCCTTTGGACTCAGCAATGCACCCAGTGTGTTTACACGCATGATGAGGACTTTACTAGATCCGTTACAGGATCCATCCATCATCTCATTCATGGATGATATTCTGATTTCCAGTGACAGCCTGGATGACCACTTACAATCCTTGGAGAGAGTGTTTAATAGGCTCAAGGAAGCAGGGCTTACTGCTCGTCCAACCAAGTGCATGATTGGTTACCAGACTCTGGAATTTCTAGGTCACACCATCACTCCAGGACACATTGTTCCAGAAGAGAAGAACCTGGAGAAAATCAGAAATGCACCAAGGCCAAAAACGAAGAAGGATGTGCGATCTTTTCTCTCGTTGTGTGGGTTCTACCACAAATTTATCCCACATTTCACGGAACTGGGAGCTCCGTTGACGGAAACCTTGAAAAAGGGATTCCCGGACCAAATCATTTGGAGACCAGAATGTGAGAATGCCTATAGTCAGTTAAAGGAGGCCTTGGTCAGCAAACCTGTATTACAGCTCCCTGACCTTTCAAAACCATTTGTGTTGAGAACGGATGCGAGTGCGAAGGAATTGGAGCCGCTTTGTTACAGGAAGGAAAGGACGATGCTTCGGTTTTGAAACCTGTAGCATACGCAAGTAAGAAACTTCTACAGGCGGAGAGGAAGTATTCAACCGTCGAGAGAGAGTGCTTGTCCCTCGTATGGGCAGTGCAAACATTTCAGCCATATTTGTATGGAGTTAAGTTTCGAGTCCAGTCGGATCATCAACCCCTGATGTTCTTGGCTACTTCTCAGAAGCTCAACGCCCGTTTGATGCGGTGGTCGTTGTTACTTCAACCTTATAATTTCACAGTAGAGTACATTCCTGGGAAGGAAAATGTTGGAGCGGATTTCTTGTCAAGACACCCAGCTCCTGAAGAAGAAGAATGAATCATCTGGATTAAACTCACGGTGGAGAAGAGTGAGATGGACTACTCTCTTAGGAGGGGGCCTATGTCACATAATAAAACCGTGTGTTTAACCGGTTGATTATTCTAGAGGATTTTTTTGATTAACCGGACTATCTGCTAAGCAACCAGTGTTTCAACTAATACAGAGAAAACATTCATAGTTGGGGCTGCACGTGTTTCCAAAAACAGGTCGGGCAGAAATAACAGTTGTACTTGTACATATGGTTGACGGATTGGCCACCCTCGGAAGTGCGGGAAACGAATCCCGACATCGCCTTGACAAGTTTGTCAACATTTGAATACAGATGGAAGCAGTGGGGTCATAGTGGCAATCGGATGTTGGCCGTCACCTGTCGGACAAAATTAACAAGTGGAAGATGTATAGAGGAAGTGAGTGCGCTGAATCATACATCTCGTTGACAAGTCAAAAACATATCAGAGGGAAAACGGAAGTACTTAGCACGGAAGTAACAGTACATAGGTCAATTCGTAGTTTCCGGAACATCGAGAAGATTGACAGCTGGTTATTTGCCACTGTTGTTGGGATCATACAGGAACTCGATTCCTGACAATGGATGATATGCGCAAATAACACCTGCAGGACGTCACCCATATCACGTGACCAATTTTAGGGGTTTGCCAGAAAACCATGATTGGAGATGGGGAGTTGACCAAAACCCGTGGATTAGGATGGACGTGTTTGTGGGAGAGCTCTACAGTGTTAGAATAATTTCACATTAACTAGCATGTGCCGTTATGGCAAAGTGTAGTAGCCATCCCGGGAATGAGGCGGTTTTTACATAAGGTAGTCAATATAGTCTATTAGTTCTAATTAATATAGACTGTAGCCTTGTTAAACTATAGTGTGATGATTAGCACTGTTAGTGGAAACTAGTTAGAGTAGAATAGTGATATTAGCTCTGCTAGTTAAGAATAGAATACTGAGGTTGCACTCTGTTTATTGGTCTTTTCTTTGTCATAGCCTGATTCGGCCCTAGGTGGGTAGCTAATCTGCTCTAGGACATAGTTTAGTTAGCTAAAGATCATTAAGCAAGGCGATAGGCTTACACTCAGCCGAAAGGATCAGTGACTATTACTATCACCAGATGTGTTGTTTCTATCCTAGGTTCCCTACCAGATCCAAGGAAACTCAAAAAGTTTTGGGAAAGATACAAATCCCATTCGGAAGAACACCAGTTCAACAATCAATAAAGTTGCATACAGAACGTAACTAAAGCTAGAAGGAAGTTGATTCACCAAAGAGAGTGATGATTACTGATGCACCACACATCAGACAGTAGTAACTAACTGAGAACATTACTGATAATAGTTGCCTAGTGTGATATAATCTCGTGTAATAGAACACAAGCCATGATACTTGAGGCTAGATAGACACGAGTGAGGATCCAGTACAGTAACAATTAACATTAGTAACTGTGTACACACTACAAAGGACTTGTGCATTTTTTTTTAATGAACGATAGGAACGGACATTGTGTAGGGTGCAACCGGTCCATGATTAACTGTTTATACCACCGGTGTCTATTTCTGATGTTCATGAAATGGGATTACCAGAGGTCTACAGAGGCAAATCAGTATCCAGCAGGATGGTTTTGGCACTGGGTGAGAAGTACATGTTCTGACGTAACGTGCTGTGGTCTATCCTTGCTGGGATCAGCTGACTGGGTTGTTGTCTGAGAGTCCGATTCTACACACTTTATAGAACACGTCACACATTTTCTTCACATACACGTCTCATATACGTTACACTTTTCTTTTAATAAATTAATCTTTATTAATTTTTAGAAGCAAGAGTTGTTGAGTATGTTGCGTTGGGGAAGTATGAGAAGGGGGGCATAGTACGACAGTGAGAGAGTGATAGGAAAAGGTGTCCATAGGCTGGTGGAGTGTGTTGGACGGAAGCTGGTGGATTCTCCAGAATATTGAGAGGAACAAAATATTATAATGTGGGTGTCGACTCTCTTCACTCCAGGGACGACACTTTAAAGGAGGACACGACATTCCCAGATACTTAAGTTTGTTCTCTTTGTTGACGCTTACAATCTATCGTGAGGCTTGGAACATCAGCTCTCACAATCCTGTCATCCAGAGAGCACCACAAAACAGCTGCCTTTTCGGGTGGATGACAGCGCCCATTTCAGTGCACCAGCCAATCACTTTGTCTACTGTCGCCTGTAGCTCCTGGGCTGTTTGCTCCCTATCTCTCCCCTGCCTATATGCAAGAATATCATCTGCAAATGTTAGTATCCTTCCAACCCCTGGTGCTTCTAGGTTTGCAATTTTGCTCGTATACACATTAAAGAGCACCGGTGAGATTGCGTATCCCTGTGGCAGTCCCGGGGTTAAAATATGTGGCTCTGGGGTCCATGCACCCAGACGGAGAGCAACCCGACGAGAGTGCAGGACGGCTGCTATCCAGTTCACCAACCAGGGATTGACCCCATTCTCCATCAGTGCGGTCATCAAAATATCATAGCGAACTCTATTGTACGCATCCTCGAGATCAAGCGCTGCCGCCATCGTTTCCTGCCTACTCTGGAACCCCTCATAAACGTCAAAGGCAAAAGTGGCTGCATTTGACCATATAATATTTCCTGGCCTGTATCTCCCCATACCTCTTCGAAGAAGCTTCCCCCTTACCAAAAACTCTTGCAGCTTGACAGCGACTATCTTCTCTAACACCTTCCCAAATATATTTTGAAGTGTGATGATATACACTGATCAGACCAGTTGTGCTGTATGGCTCTGAAACCTGAAGTACAACCAAAGGAGACGAAGCCTTGTTACAAACCTTTGAGATCAAAGTCTTAAGAGGCATCTTTGGACCCATTAGGGATACACAAAGTGGAGAGTGGAAAAGAAGAAGTAACAAAAACATTTATGATCTGTTTAAGTCCCCTCTAATCACTGGTATAATGAAGGCTAATAGACTACAATGGCTGGGGCATATAGAAAGAATGGAAGATAATAGGGAAACAAAACTCGCATACACTCAGGAAATAAATGACCGTAGACCCCGAGGTAGACCAAGAAGACGGTGGAGAGATAATATATATACAGACCTACAAGCACACGGAATCAACGACTGGCAAGAGAAGGTCAACCAGAGAGACGAATGGAGACGGAATGTATCTGCAGCAAAGAAGCTCAATGGCTCGGAACGCTGAAGAAGAAGAAAAAGAAGAAGAAGAAGAAGAAGAAGAAGAAGAAGAAGAAGAAGAAGAAGAAGAAGAAGAAGAAGAAGAAGAAGAAGAAGAAGATCCTAAAGCCGCTAAGCTTTGAGTGATTCTTGAATGATTTTTTCTCTCAACACCGAACCATCTGTGTAGATAATCACATCACCCGGGCGAGAATGATCCTGAATTAGTTGCTGGATTGCCACTTCCTTGGCCCCTGCTGGCCACTCCCTGCACTTCTGGCTCAGCAGCTACTCTGAGGTATGCCTTCGCCTGCATCACCTTGAGCCTATCAGCAACAGTCGGCAAACCAGGGATGTAACGCATACACACCACTGGGGTCTCTCTGGTGCATCCCAGAATGACCCGCAAAGCCTCGTTCTGTATGCGCTCCAATCTCACCAGCTGACTCTTTGAGACAGTGAGCAGTGCTAGTCCATAATTAATCACTGAGAGGATCAAGTGCTGGTATAGTGTGAAAAGCATTCTCTTGGAACAACAGCTCTCACAATCCTGTTGTCCAGAGAGCACCACAAAACAGCTGCCTTTTCCGGGTCGATGACCCCACCCATTTCAGTGCACCAGTCAATCACTTTGTCTACTGTTTCCTGTAGCTCCTGGGCTGTTTGCTCACTATCTCTCCCCTGCCTATATGCAAGAATATCATCTTCAAATGTTAGTATCCTTCCAACCCCTGGTGCTTCTAGGGTTTGCAATTTTGCTCGTATACACGTTAAAGAGCACCGGAGAGATTGTGGATCCCTGTGGTAGTCCCGGGGTTAAAATATGTGGCTCTGAGGTCTATGCACCTAGTTGGAGAGCAATCCAACGAGGATGCAGGACGGCCGCTGTCCAGTTCACCAACCAGGGATTGACATCCTTCTCCATCGGTGCGGTCATCAAAATATCATTTCGAACTTTTTTGTACGCATCCTCGAGACCAAGCGCTGCCGCCACCGTTTCTTGTCTACTCTGGAACCCCTCATAAACGTCAAAGGCAAAAGTGGCTGCATGTGACCAGGTATCTTTCCCTGGCCTGTAGCTCCCCATGCCTCTTGGAAGAAGCTTCCCCCTTTCCAAAAACTCTTGCAGCTTGACAGCGACTATCTTCTCTAAAACCTTCCCAAATGCATTTTGAAGGGTGATGATCCTAAAGACACTAAGCTTTGAATGAGCCTTGAACGGTTTTGGGAGAGGGATGAGATAACTGTGTACCCAATCCTGTGGTACTGATGCTGTCCTAATGCTCTGGTTAAAGCAGTCGGTCATCTCCTTCAGGTCTACATTGCTCAAAGCCTTTATGTGGTCATACCTGACCCCATCAAGGCCCTGGTGCCGTGTCTTTTGCCTTTTTCAAAATATGTTTAACATCTTCAACAGGTATGATGTCTTCATAAGGTATATTCTTTATGATGCCAGATAACTCCTCTCTAACTGCATTTCTGGTGTCCACATCATCATGATTGGTCTGCTTTAAAAATCTCTGGTGAAACGCCACCCTTTTCTCTTTGTCTGTTCTCACGAGCACATCATCATCTCTATAGTCATCTATATGTACATCATCTCTATCTCTGGGTAGCCGATTTGGTGTCAAACCAAGCGGTAAACAAGGGTATGCCTAACCAGCATGTGAAAACAGGATTCGGCAGACTGCGCGGAAGAAATCATTCCTGATTCAACGTGCAAGATGGTGTTTACCTGCAAAGCGTTGTGGGACGTAATGAGCATGGCAAGGCACGTAGGGCGCCCTGGTCATCCACTGCACCTGTATTCGTCTCCAGTCGTCTCGACTTGTCTTGCTACTGGACTTAGATGGACTCAGGCGAGAGAGTGAGGTCGACGAATTGCGCAACTCTTCCTCACTTTAATCCAAGTCATCGCGCAAGTCATTCTTCATCCAACGTCATATATCACCTTCAAGCCCTGTGGCGATAGGCGAGCGGTGAAGGGGCAGGCGTGGGTACGCTGGCATCCGTAGTCGCAGACCTGCATTCAGGCGGCTCAGGCCGTATGGTCGTCTTCTACTGACCGGAGCAGCAGTGGAATTCGCAGCCCCCTGAGCGACTGAGCAGCCCTCTATAGGAACACACTGCTCACCTCCATAGCATGAGGAAGGGGCTAGAAAAGGTGCCCTAAACATTGTCTGCTCCATCACTACCTAACCAGCTAGCGCGGTTGGTGGGTACCCTAAACTGCGGTCGACATACACACAAAGATAAAACAAGTAAAGCTAAAAGAGGAAACCATATTCCCTTAACAATTGGATCTTGGAATGTACGCACCCTGCTTGGGCAGGTACAACATCGACATTGCAGTCTTGAGCTAGACACGACTTGCAGAAGAAGGCCAAGTCTGTGAAATAGGTGCCGGCTACACATTTTTTCTGGAGTGGAAGGAAAAGCGAGGAAAGACGCCAATCCGGTGTGGGATTTGCCATTAAGTCGGCCCTGGTCGGCAAATTAGCTGGATTTCCAAAGGCTATAAACGACAGGCTCATGACCATTACGTTGCCCCTGTTGAATGGAAGGAAGCATGCAACCATTGTGAGTGTCTACGCACCAACTATGACCAGCGAAGATGATGTCAAGAACAAATTCTATGAGGACCTGCACAATGTATTAACATCTGTTCCCAAAGGAGACAAACTTATACTCCTTGGGGATTTCAATGCCAGAGTAGGCATGGACACCACCTCTTGGGGTGGCATTATTGGAAAGCATGGAGTCGGAAATTGTAACAGCTATGGATTCCTCCTCCTTCAAACATGTGCCGAACATGATCTCCTGATTGCCAACACAATTTTCCGTCTCCCCATGAGAAATAGGAATTGTGGATGCACCCTCGCTCAAACACTGGCACCTCATTGACTATTTCATCGTCAGGAGAAGTGACAGACAAGACGTTCGGGTAACAAAATCCATGTGTGGTGCCGAATGTTGGACAGACCATCGTCTTATTGTCTCGAAAATAAACATTCACATCAGGCCACCACGGCGTCCTCAAGGGGTAAAAATGCAAAAAAAAAAAAAACCCCCCACTAAATGTCACCCGCCTAAACAGCAAGAAAAAATGCAGCAGTCGTTTGAAAATATGCTGGAAGACCGCCTCAAGCCCAATGCTGCTGCTAAACAGGATACAGAAACAGAGTGGAGAGCCCTAAAGGACATAATTTACAACACTGCTATGGAAATCCCGGGTCCAGCCCCCCGAAAGCATAAAGATTGGTTTAATGAAAATTCCAAAGACATCAACCAATTGCTGGCCGAGAAACATCTTCTCCTCAAGGCACATATGACCCGAAGTCAACATAAAAAAAGATGCCTTCAAGAACATTCAGAGAGTAGTGCAGCAGAAACTTCGGCACATGCGGGACTCCTGGCTGAGCAGCAAAGCTGATGAAATTCAGGGCTTTGCTGACAGACATGATATGAAAAACTTCTACGACTCACTGAAAGCGGTCTATGGTCCTACATCACCAGGCATAGTTCCCCTCCTCAGTGCAGATGGGGGAACACTGGTCACCGATAAGAAAGAAACCCTTCAAAGCTGGGCAGAGCATTTCAGCAACATCTTAAATGCAACTTTCTTCTTCGATGATGAAACCATCGACTGACTTCCTCAAGTTCCCACCAATGAGACACTTGATGACCTGCCAACCATAGTGGAGGTAAATAAAGCCATCCAGCAACTCTCCAGCGGCAAGGCACCTGGTCCGCACTCCATCCCAGCAGAGATATACAAGGCAGGTGGGCCGGTCCTAACAGAGCAGCTTTACTAAGTCTTTACAAACATATGGGTGAACGAGACCACGCCACAAGATTTCAAGGACGCGTCGATAGTCCACCTTTATAAACGTAAAGGAAACCGCTAATCCTGTGACAACCACCGAGGCATCTCCTTGCTTTCAATTGCAGGGAAGATACTCGCCAGAATTCTTCTCAATCGCCTCACTGCCCATCTCGATCAAGGTCTTCTTCCTGAGAGTCAATGTGGCTTCAGATTTTCGCTGCAAGGCAGCTGCAAGAGAAATGTCAGGAACAGAACTGCGAAATGTTCTCCACTTTCATTGACCTTACCAAGGCTTTTGATACAGTCAGCAGAGAAGGACTGTGGAAGATCATGGCAAAATATGGCTGTCCACAAAAGTTTGTCCAAATAGTGCGGCTATTTTATGATGGTATGCAGGCAAGAGTACAGGAAAATGATGAACTGTCTGAACCCTTTCCTGTCACCAATGGAGTGAAGCAAGGATGTGTCCTGGCACCAACACTGTTCAGCCTCATGTTTTCAGCCATGTTGATGAATGCCTTCGAGAACGAATACATTGGAATAGACATCAACTACCGTATGGATGGAAAGTTATTCAATCTCAGAAGGCTGAAAGCTAAAACCAAAATTAACAGCGACACCGTCAGAGAGCTCCTGTTTGCTGATGATTGCGCTCTATACGCCAACTCAGAGGCGGACATGCAACATAATGTTACAGCTTTCTCACATTCCTGTGCCAATTTTGGGCTCAAATCAACTTGGAGAAGACTGTAATTATGTACCAGCCAGCTCCAGGGAATAACCACACTGTGCCGAATATCAAAGTGAATGGTCATAGACTAAGTGTTGTGGACAAATTCACCTATCTTGGCAGCACTGTGTCACAAGCTAAAAATCTACAAAGCAGTTGTATTATCCACACTGCTATATGCTTGTGAAACCTGGACTGTTTATTAGCGACACGATAGGAAATTAAACCACTTCCACACAGTCTGCCTAAGGAAGCTACTGAAGATTAAATGGCAAGACAAGATCCCAGACACTGAAGTCCTAGAAAGAGCGTCCATGCCCAGTATCCACACTATACTGATGAAGAATCAGATTCGTTGGGCTGGTCACTTGACTCGCATGCCAGATCACAGGCTCCCTAAACGAATTTTTTACATCGAACTGCGTTGTGGTAAACGCTCCCAAGGTGGCCAGAGGAAACGCTTTAATTACTTTCTGAAAATCTGTCTGAATGCTTTTGGAATTCATCATGACACCTGGGAGACTGCAGCCAGAGACCGAAATTCGTGGCGCGCATCGTTACACAAGGGTGCAGTCATGTGTGAGGCAACCAGGACTGCAAGAGCTGTAAAGAAAAGGCAGGACAGAAAAACCACTGCAGGAAATCCTCCTCCAGAAACGTCAAGCATTCTTTGTCCACAATGTCAAGGAACATTTTGAGCCAAAATAGGCCGTATCAGCCATTTTAGAACCCACGAATCCATACTTTCAACCCCACTGGATGAAATGAATGGTCATCATCATTCGTCATGGGCAAACAACATCATCTCTATAAACTATTCCCACTGTCATAGGCCGATCTTTTCTTTATAATTTGTCTGTGCAGTTTCCAGAATTTTCGCAGTGTTTTATCAAATCCAATCTCTTTCATGAAACATTCCCATTTTGCCTATGTGGCCTCTGCAGCAAATCGCTTGAAAACCTTCACATGGTCTTTCTTGACATTTTCCGCCGTGTCCACTTCCTCTCTGGAGCTTCTGGGTGTCTGTCTCACCTTCCTTAGCTGCTTCACTGCAGCTCTCTTTGCTTTCCAAGCCTGGTCTACTTCTGCCCCCCCCCCCCCCATCGGGGCTGCAGAAAAGAAGATTTAACAGCCCCGTTGCATGCTCCCTGTCTGAGGCGTCCAAGAAGGCTGTCTTTCCACTCATACCGAAAGGTCTTGCGCGCTCTCCCAGCCTTAACTTTCCTGGATTTAGAGATCACGACCGAGCATGGCATGTGATCACTCCCATGGTCATTCAAAACAGTCCACTTTACATCAAGTACTGATGACCGGGAGACATGTGCCAATTCAATAGCTGTGTCCGCATCGCCAGGCCTCATTGCCATTCTAGTCAGCCTACCATCATTTATGTAGACCACATCGGATTCCATCATGGCATCCGCAAGGGCAATTCCCTGTCGGTTTTCTCCACTGCTGTCCCAATCTCTGTTCCTCGTATTGAGGTCTCCACATATGAGTAGCCTATCACCTGGTAATTCCTTCAATTCCTTAAGCCAGTCTCGGTGCTCCTTTCTGACAAAACAGTCTACTGTGGCATATACATTTATGATGTTCCAACTTAAGCCCCCAATCTCCATTTGTTACCCTGGACCTCTCTTGCACTGTGATTGCACTGGCTCAAGCCAAGTACCACATGCTTCACTCCTTCCTTCACCAGCAGACCTTGCCCATGTATCATCTGCCCAGTAGGGTTTATATAACTGGCGAACCCAGGGCAATGGTATTTGTCCCTATTTAGCTCATGGAGCATGAGGACATCAAAATAATATATTAGCCTCTCCAACACAAGACCTCTCTGCCTGGCACTACGACAGCTCCAATATCCCACTCTTGCATGGTTGAGAACTTGTCTCTCCACTTTTCGTCTTGTTCTCCTGGCGCCTGCCCTCCTATTTCTATGCCTTCTTCTCACACTATTTCCTCGTCTACTCCTCCTCACTCTCTCTTCGCTAGCTCCTGAAGGATGTGTCAAGCGCAGAGCACGTGCTCCGTAGCTCCGGCGAGGATTCCTTGTTTAAATAATACCATATACACACAGTTTGGATATTGCAGGAAATGAGAGGTCCCCCTAGTAGAGCCTGCCTGCTAGGGAAGGGGCAGGGGATGTGCCTCAGGAGTCCATACGCCTGGTGCCGCCCCGCCCGCATACCAGACGTTCCACGTTCACGACCAGCTCGCCCGTGGCCATTCATTCCTCGGCACGTCGGTCCACCTTAAACTTGGGGGTTTATAATCGGAGTTTTCCATCTCCTAGATTAGCTGCTGTAATAGCTAACGGGCCCAATTTACCCGGGGGCAAGAGGTTCCAGCGCCTCATTTATGGCGAACACAGTAGATATATATGTACGGGAAACAAAACCAAAGCCATAACTCTCTATCACATAGGTTGTTTACACATTGATGGATGTTAATTAGGGTTGGGGGAGGGGTGAGGGGGTGAAGATTAAGACCACGTACCTTTTGTTTACACATTTATCATTGTTACATAATAGATCCTACAGGTCATATATCATTTGTCTACACATTGATACATTTTATATAAGGGCTCATGTAAGTCATATATCACTTTTCTACACATTGATCAATTTTACATAAAGGATCATACAGATCATATGTCACTTGTCTACTCATTGATGAATGTTACATAATGGATCATTCAGGTCATATATCACTTGGTTACACATTGCTAAATGTTACTCCGGAGGTTATGAAGATCATATAAGGCTGACATTGCAGTAAACATTATTCCTTTTGTTGAAGAGATTCAGTACTTGGTATAAAAGTCTTTACTGATTCAGAGATGGAACTATGTGAGGTCTAATAGCCTTGACTTCTGACTACAAGAGGCACATAACCTTGTTGGTCATTGTCCATATGGTCCAGCAAGAGTGACAATGTGCACACCAGTCCGCTCCACTTAGCGCCGTTTCTGCATGTAAACAACGTTATTTCTTCCGCAGCTGGTTTCATTGCCCGAATTTTTCCAGCAAGGTCAGCAGAGTTTCAGGGTCAAGGTCTTTGCTTTTCCATGACAGGTGTGAAAGACTGCATTCACCTTTTAACGAAACGTTCATCGACTTCGGCGTGTTTTCTTCATTGACGATGACTATAACTGTCTGAACCTCCCAGGCATCACACGAATCCAGCAATGAAGTCTTGATGTTGAACAATGAGCATCTTTTTTTTTTATCTGCCTCACGTTCAGGTAAATAGGGACCAATTGTCACGTCTTCAGTGCTCAAATCCCGCTCGAACCACCAAATTCTAACCCAGTTGCCTTTACCGACAACAGTCATTACTTTCTGGCGTCTTGTGACCCAATACATGGTGTCTTTGTTAGTGGCTCATGAAACATGGTTTAGAAACATAAGAAATCTCTTCACTATAAAGTTTGCTGAAAATGGATCTCTCAGTCTTACAAGTTGCAAAATAGTGCTTAAGATGGCAGAACGAGGACCGTTTACTGATGGCAACTTCATCAAAGGGTGTATGATGGAAGTAGCAAATGACTTGTGTCCTGAGAAAGCCGATTTGTTAGGAACTATCAGCCTTTCGACAAGTTCAGTTGTGCGGAGAACAGAAGAACTTGGAGAGAACATAGTACTACAGATACGCGAGAATACTAAGAACTTGTCCCGGTATTCTCTGGCACTGGATGAGTCTACTGATCTTTCGAGTACATCACGACTACTCGCGTTCATTCGTGGCGTCAATCTGGACTTTCAGATAACCGAAGAGTTGACATCCGTTTGCAGCATGCATAGAACATCAACTCGAAAAGACATTTTCATGGAAGTGCAAAAAGATTTGCAAGGCTATAACCTTCAGTGGAATCCGCTTCAGGGTGTTACAGTTAATGGAGAAAAACCATGGCTGGAGTGAGGAAGGGTCTGATGGGGCAGATCAGAATTCATTTGGAAGGTTTGCAATTTCCGTGTGCTCTGTCCATACACTGCATCATACATCAGCAAACACTCTGTGATAAAAAGTTAGATATTTCTTGTATACTGAAACCAGTTGTTTCTGCTGTGAACTTCATTCGGCGACATGCACTCAATCACCGTCAGATCCAGGCTTTTCTTGAAGAAATTTATTCTGAATTCTGTGACTTGCCTTATCACATACCAGTCAGGTGGCTCAGCTGTGGTAAAGTCCTATTTCGTTTTAACAAGTTCCGAAACGAAATAGATGTTTTCCTCACTGAAAAAGATAGAGGTGATCCACAGCTGTCATATTCTTCCTGGCTGTCAAAGATGTCATTATTGGTCAACATCATATCCCAAATGAATAAACTGAATTTGAAACTTCAGGGAAAGGATAACCTCGCATGTGATCTTTGCAGAATTGTCAACGGATTTAGGAGAAGGCTATCATTGCTTGAAGCACAACTGGAAGGAGAAAACTGTTCTCATTTTCACTGTTTCAAAGAGTTTTGCGCTACAATCGCCGAAGATGTCAACCTCGATTGTTAGAACAAAATATTATTCATGACTTGAAAAAGCATTTTTGGAGAGTTTTTCAGAACTTGACAGAACTGATAGTGACAGTCTTCTGTTCCAGAATCCGTTTGATTGTAACATTGATGATATGCCAGTTGAACTGCAGTTGGAGCTAATTGATTTGCAAGCAAATGACTTGTTGAAAGAGAACACAGTTAAGGAAACCTTGTTGAATTTTACCGCTGCTTACCTGATGGTGAGTTTCCGAAACTGAAGAAATTTGCCGCTGGTATGGCATCAGTGTTTGGAACAACTTATGTCTGTGAGCAAACATTTTCAAAAATGAAGTATGTGAAGTCAACACATCGAACGAGATTGACTGAAGAACATTTGAAAGCAATTCTCTTGATTGGATGCAGCAATTCCAAACAAAGCATTGATAATATCTTGAAAGCCAAATATCAGTTTCACAAATCTCACTAACCTTTTTGCTACTTAGTTTGTGAGATTCGGATATGTGCACACTAGGTCTGATGTAACTATCTTTTTGCTAACGTCGCCTTCTTTGATAACTTTTTTTAGTAAATAAATATGTTGGTTGTCTTTGTTTTTTGTGCATTGCACGCCACTCACCCATGATTAACTTAGTTTTTCGTCTTTTTCCCCAGAGCTTTCATTCTGACTTGCAAGTATTGTTAAGTTTAGTTGCATATCCTTTACAGGACGTTTGCAGTCAACACCAGCATGTTTGCTGATGTTGATGTCTTGGCAAGTTTACGTATAGTAGTTTGCCAATTCTTTCTGAACGATCGACACACATACCATAGCGTAAAATACCAGCGCAACGCCATCTGCTGCCAAATCGAGCGCAGCTATGTTTCGAACGCGGGTATACTGGATTACGAACCGCGTCCGTAAGACCTTCGCCCGGAGACCGGCGCAAGTATTGTACAGAATGAGTATGCGGCCCGCGCTCGTTATTTTGTCAGTTATTTGGCCCGCCGTGAAAAAAGTTTGGTGACCCCTGTTGTAGCCGAATGTTGCGGATACCCTGGACTGCCAGAGCTACTGACAACGAATGCATGGAAGAGACTAATGAGGCTAGAACATTATAAGCAATTATAGCAGCGGGCTTCATTTGAAAACCTTCAAAGTGTGATAGAAATTACGATAACTATGCCTTTGTATTGTATCCTGTCACTATTGTTGTTAAGGATGTTAATAATGACATCAAGTGGCAGACGAACACGGTGACGTCATAAGAACATTTTACAGATGGCTGCCACACTTTTGACATGCACCAAAGGAGAGCAGCAGTCTGTTATCGTTTTTTTTTTTTTTAAATATCAATGAAGGGGTGAAACATATTGACATTCATCGTCCACTATTGTGATGCATGCACGTCAGTCCAGCAAGTGTATGAGTGGAGTAGGAAGTTTCAAAACCGTTTGTCTTCTGTGCTCACGACCGGATCAGGCTCACGGAGAAGTGACCACAGATATTTTTTTTCTACAGGAACAAAAGCACTTTATCGGCGTTAGAGGACATGCATAGAGCGCAGTGGTAACAACAACTAAGAATGATGCATTTGTTCTTTACTTTTCCAGAATGATTTCACTCACACACAAAACAACAACAACATATAAGGTGTTCATTTGAAGCCCCCTCGTACACAAGAGACATATATCGTTCTCTCATCAAGCAATGAGAATGTACTGTCACTCCAAGCTGCGGAGATTGCTGTAGATTCTTTGCTACTTTCTTTGTATACTTTCTACGCAATGATGGTCACTGGTGGGACGAATTTGCCCTGCACATGACAACTTTTCATTACCCTCACTAGTTACAACTTTAAGGTAAATTTTTTTTTACAGTTTATTTAATACAAAACGGTGTGTATTTACAAGGTGTAATGTGTGTTTCTTTTGTTTGTATATAACACAGAGCGTTGTCGTTGTGTTCAGTGACACATGTGCAGACAAAATAAATACATACATAATTCTATCGGATGCAGGAATATATGCTTTCTCATAGGTTTTGTAAATACGGCCAACCTCAGCTGTTTTCTCTTAGTGTATACTTAAATTAAACTTATTAATAAGCTATTATATTACTGTTTGTAATTATAACCCGAGCGCTGCCAAAGCAATTTGTTTACAATTTCGCTTTTACAATTACAAAGTACACAGTGTAATTGCCAAAATAATATATTTTTCTCAGTATTATACCATCAATCGTGAAAGAGAGTGGGTTGAAGTTCCGGAAGACATGACGGACTGGCACAATGTGATAATAACACTGGGTCGTGGGTGCAGAGAATTTGCAGCGGGCTGCACTGAGTTTGAAGTGCAACAGCTGATCCAGAGCAACACACATCAAGGTGACATAGTCATCTACACCGATGGGTCAGTGGTGAGAAATAGACGTATTGGCTGGGGCTTTATTGCAAAGGTTAATGGGCGAGTCTTGAAAAAGGAGAGTCTGGCATATGAGACTACGACCTCCAGCATGAGAATAGAGGTAGAGGCAGTAACAGCGGCATTCCGGTGGCTAGAGGACACTACTGCAACACACGTTGTGTTCATTAGGGATTCAAAGAGTATGCTTAGCAAGGTGGAGAAAGGAATGTTTCGTGTGGAATGGCTCTTGTCTCTTCAGAGGTCACAGATTGTGAGAATTGTGTGGATATTTTGCCCTGCCATGCGGGTGTATGGGTGAATGAACAGGTTGATAGGCCAGAAGGGAATGCACCTCTTGGTGGTATTTTGCCTATGGACAAGGGGGAGGTAGTCGTGCGCTTGTGGGACCAGGTGGAGAAGGCGGAGGAACAGATTGAGAACCCATATGTGGAAAGAATGAGATTGCGGGGTATCGGCAGGGGTTCTGGAAGAATCTCAAAACTGAGAGGGAAGACCAGAAGAACTTTTAATCAGATAGCGGTGGGAACGATTAGTAGTATGACTCTTCGCTGTCCGTTGAACGAGGGGACTGAGCACGTATGGTAATGTCCTGAGTGCAGTGATGTCGGTTCTTAACTCAACTCAACTCAACTCTCAGTTTTATATAGGGTGTATTTTTCATGGCTGGGATGTTTGAAGATATCGCCGTTCCAAATATTGTATTCACCCTCTATAGAGTTCATGCAACATAAAAGGTCACTACAAAACTTGTGACGGCAATATTTTCAAAAACCCCGCAGTCATTAAACATATACTCTGTAGTAACTCAGTTAAACATATAATTGTTCAGACCTATCACTCTATAAGTAAAATAATTGTGTCTATGATTTTAAACAATACAAACTGTAATGCATGGATTAATATAAGATAGTAAAACACAAATCTATCTTATATTAATCCATGCATTACGTTTCATTAATATAAGATAGTAAAACACAAATCTTCCCCAATGGTGTTTCCACCTTGTCGTGGTGGGGGAGCTTGAGTTTCTCAATGACCCTGAGAGCTATGCCGGCGGTAGCGTAGCTACCAGCAGGGCCTCCCAAGCCGGACAGGTCAAAGGGTAGAGAACAGACAAAGAGAAACACCCTGGTCCCCCAGGTTGGGTGTTGAAGCGTGGGGTTAACATCCCCACCTTTGTAAAAACCATCTTGTTACGAAACAGATACATGAGCCTCGAATTCGTACTGACTTATTTGGACATCGACCTTGGAACGTTAAAGGACTTTTGAGATTTGGAACAATGAATGTACGGACCTATATCGAGCTGGAGCGGCCGAAGAATTAACCCGGGAGCTGGTTGAGTATAAAATGGATATAAAAGCAATTTAAGAAATAAGGTGGCCAGGAGAGTGAACTTTAGAGCAAAATGAAATGATTATAACATATGGAGGAAACACCTAAAATAAACATGAATTAGGAACAGGATTTGTCATCAAAAAAGAGTTATGGGGGAACGTTCTTACCTTTAAAGCTGTTAATGATAGGATTAGTAAATTACGAATAAAAGGTAAATGGAAAAATATAACGATGATTAATGTACATGCACCTACTGAAGAGAAAGAAGATGATATGAAAGAAGAATTTAAAATGATCTGGAAGATGTCATAGAAGAAACCCCCAAACAGGACATCCTGATTGTGCTGGGAGACATCAACGCAAAAATACGTAGAGAGCAAACTCATAAAAAAGTTGCCGGTATGGAAAGCCTACATACAACTTCAAATGATAATGGATGGAGAGTCATCAACCTAGCAGAAGCCAAAGGACTGCAGATCAGCAGTACCAGACTGCAAAGAAAGGATATACATAAACAAACTTGGAAATCATGTGACAAGAGAACCTATAATCAAATAAATCACATTTTAATTAACAACAAAAATGCATCAATCATACAACAAGTTAGAAGCTATAGAGGTGCTGAGTGCCACAGCGACCACTTCCTCGTTGGGGCAAAATTTAAAATAAAACTTAAGAGAGCTTTCTATGGTAAACTACAAAAGTTACACCCAACATATAACACAGAAAAACTACAAGAAAGTACAGTCAAAGAGAAATTTGCAGATGAAATAAAATGTAAACTTGAAATTCTACAAAACCCGTTGGAGGAAAGCGTTGACCAAACTTGGTTGAACATCAAGAATACAATTCAATCTACCGTAGAAGAATGTCTCGGTGTGTTAACCACGCATAGAAAGAACAGATGGTTCAATCCAAAATGTGAAGAAGCAGTCATTAGGAAAAAGAATGACAGACAGCTATGGCTAAATGATATCAACAACATCCAAAAGGAAGAGCAATATAGAAATGAATGTAAAGTGCCTACAAAAATTGTTCGACAGCAGAAGCGAGAATATATGAGTAATATAATCAAAGATATGGAAACTAATCACCAGAAAAACGAATCCGGAAAGTTTTTTAAAGAACTGAAGTCAATTAAACGAGGACACCAACACAACACATATGGTTTAAAAGACAAAAATGGGAATATGATAAATACCAATGAGGAAATGTGCAACACATGGAAAGAATATTTTGTTGAATTACTAAATTGTGAAGCTCCAAGCAACACTTTCCCACAGGAAGAGGTTCTAACGTGTGAACCACAAATTGAAGAACCTACATTTGAAGAAATCCTATATGTAATCACACGACTTAAAAACAATAAGGCAACTGGGGCTGATGGAATTGCTGCTGAATTTATAAAGGCGGGTGGCCATGCATTACATCTAAAGTTTTACGAACTAATAATAAAAATCTGGAGGACTGAAGAAATACCCCATGACTGGAAAGAGTCATTATTGATACCTATCTTTAAGAAAGGAGACAAGTTCCAATGTGGAAATTATAGAGGAATATCACTACTGTCCATAAGCTATAAGATACTATCCGCAGTATTACTAAATAGACTAAAACCATATTCAGAATACATATTAGGTGACTATCAGGCGGGTTGTAGACAAAACAGATCAACAATAGATCAGATATTTATCTTACGACAAATAGCCGAGGAAAATTGGGAATATAAAAGAGATCTCCATAACATTTTTGTGGATTGTAAAAAGGCTTATGATAGTGTCCATAGGAATAGTCTATGGAATGCTATGCGGGAATTTGGAATACCAAGGAAGTTAATCAACATGACCAGACTATGCATGGAAGATACTTATAATATAGTAACATATAAAGGCAGGAAATCAGACTCTTTCCAAATAACATCTGGCTTGAAACAGGTTGATGCACTATCGCCGCTACTCTTCAATCTGGCTCTAGAGAAAGTTGTAAGGAGGGTAAAGGAGGAATATGATATTCGAGGAACATCCAAGCTGCTTGGTTATACAGATGATATAGATATTATAGGGGAAAATGAACAAAAGACATTGGAAATATTGACTCACTTAAAGGAAAAAGCCCAACAGATGGGGCTGGTTATCAACCAAGATAAGACAGAATATATGGTAATTTCAAGAGAAGGAATGGCTGAAAACTCTGGCCACATACAAATAGATAATATGACCATTAAAATAACGGAAACATACAAATACCTGGGTACGATCTTCAACTGCTCCAACATCATAAGGGAAGAAATACAAACTAGAATCAACTCTGGAAATAAGATATACTATGCACTACAACATCTACTAAAATCAAATGCGCTATCTCGTAACACCAAAATCACAATATACAAAACACTGATCAGACCAGTTGTGCTGTATGGCTCTGAAACCTGGAGTACAACGAAAGGAGACGAAGCCTTGTAACAAACCTTTGAGAACAAAATTTTAAGACGCATCTTTGGACCCATTAGGGAAACACAAAGTGGAGAGTGGAAAAGAAGAAGTAACAAAGACATTTATGATCTGTTTAAGTCCCCGCTAATCACTGGTATCATGAACGCTAATAGACTACAATGGCTGGGGCATATAGAAAGAATGGAAGATAATAGGGAAACAAAACTCGCTTACACTCAGGAAATAAATGACCGTAGACCCCGAGGTAGACCAAGAAGACGGTGGAGAGATAATATATATACAGACCTACAAGCACTTGGAATCAACGACTGGCAAGAGAAGGTCAACCAGAGAGATGAATGGAGATGGATTGTATCTGCAGCAAAGAACCTCAATGGCTCGGAACGCTGAAGAAGAAGAAGAAGTAAAACACAAATAAAAGGTTAGTGTGCTTAAATAGCTTCCATGAACAGAGGAAAGTAAATTGTTATAAATATTTATAAAATTAAATTAGCACAGTATTTGTTATAAAAATAAATTGATATCGTTATCTCCTGTGTTGGC